>CM023486.1:47648088-47722920 GCA_013339685.2 Hyalomma asiaticum
TTCAGTTAGGAAAGGACGCTAATTTCTGCAGCCCATGTAGGGAGCACGGCTAAGTGTCCGTGGGGAAGGGGAAAGTGAGTGAAAGAGATAGAGAGGAGAGAAAGGCCGTAGTGGAGGGCTCCGGAAATTTAGACCACCTGGGGTTCTTTAACGTGCACTGACAACGCACAGTACACGGGCCTCTGGCATTTTCGCCTCGATCGAAAATGGGACCGCCGCAGCCGGGATCGAACCCGCGTATTTTGGGTGGCAGCCGAGTACCGTAACCACTACACCACTCCTGACGGAGTGGGGTAGTGTAACCTTGCGTTTCTTCGACTCTACCAGGCTGCAACCCACAGATTCGAGGATGCGTCTGCCCGATCGGGACGACGAGAGGCGAATAACTTGTGCTGTACTTTGCGCTTCGTTTGTTTCCGAAGGTGAGTTGTGTATGCCCAATGACATGTTTTCGTTGCTGATGTGTCCCGGGAGTCCTAGAACGCGCTTCATGCTTTCACGGATGAGTGTGTTTAGTTTGTCTTTTTCTCGTCAAGTCCATAGCAGTACCGACGCTGCGTGTAGACGGCGTGACTCATGAGTGCGTAGCAGAGTCGGAGTAGGTTGGTTTCGCTAAGGCCTGCTCTTCGGTTTGCCGCCCTAGACAGTAACTTTAATAGACTCTCCATTTTGGAGGTGAAGCGTGTCACGGATTGAGCGTTGTTTCCTTTAGAACCCAGGAGTAGGCCCGAGACACTAATGGTGTTTACCCGGAGTATCTTTTGGCCGTCTTTCGTATATGGGTATCTGTGAGCTCTCTCATTCCTTGCCTGGTGGGCCTGTATAGTAGAAGCTCCGATTTGTTCGATGAGAGGCTTAGTCTCGTGCCCTGGAGGTACTCTTCCATGCTGTCCGGTGCTTCTTGGAGTGCCTGTTACTTTCTGAGCCGCCTGTGCACCACACGGTAATGTCGTCCTCGTAGATGCCGTAGTTGACCCCTTGGATTCTGCTCAGGCTCTCGGACAGATTTTTCGTGAAGATGTTGAATAATAGTGGGGAGATAAACGCGCCCTGTGGGGTACCTCTCGCACCGAGTGGGAATTCCTTGGATTTGATTTGACTGATTTTTACAGTTGCCCTGCGAAGTGGAAGCGTCTTACCAGGTTAATATCGGAAATGTCACCTAACATGAACTTGTGGGAGATTTTGTTGAACGCTATGGCTATAGGTACAGCGCGAATATGCGTCTGGTATCTCTTGTCTGGTTGTCTATAATCTGTTTCTTAATTAGAAACATGACGTCTTGAGTGGATAGGGCAGGTCTGAATCCCACCATATGTTGTGTAAGAGGAGCTTATCGCGCGCAATGCAGCATGCAGTGCAATAACATTAGGCTCACAGATTTACAGGAGCCTCCACGACAGATCGGCACCGTTTTCTGACCCTGTTCAAAAAGATTTGCAGGGTCCCTATAAGGTGAAAACCATTACGTGCCTCACCAAACACATTTAGTGACCCGGGACGTTGGCGTCAACGCAAGTGGTACTCCCCTCCTCTGAAAAAAAAAAAGAAGACAATATCGTACTACATCAAACATGGCCGCCTCGTTCACTTAGTATATATCTAAACTGGCAGGGCCGAGTTCGAATGTGCGATTAATATGACTGATAGGTCATGACATCAACACCATCACATGTTTGTCATTATATAACGTCACGCTTAACGATTTATAGCCACGTGTGGCTCGTACATGCTTTCCCCGGCTAGGGAAATATAGGTATGCGCCGCACATGATTGAATGTTAGCCTTCACATTCCATGCGAAATTGCATTCACGTAATGTCAAATGAATTGAGATTTGAAAATTGAGGTAACTCACGTTGAAGTACATGGCAGTGCGGAATGGCTGTCCCCGTCAAGTCGTCCCAGCACGTGATACGCGACCGCTGAATGTGTTGTGATGCTGCTACGGCAGGACCAAGAAAACCTAGAACGAAACCTCTTTAGACAGGACCATGGCCGGAGTAGAAACAATATCCGGCGCCAAGTGCCGAGCGCAGTGCGACTGTATCGTAACTTACGCGCACCACAGCTCGTTCGTTTTGCACGCGTACCGGAAAATCATCCACGTTCGCTGTCTTTTATTTCTATCCCTTCCAGCACACATTTGTTACACTACAGGACATGGAACGTTCATCGTGTCGCCCAGAGACAGCAGAAGTTTGGAGAAATATGCTGCAGGGTGTGATATATTTCAGTGTTGTTTACCTGAACAGAGCAGCATGTTTCGATGCTGCTAGGAAAAGAACGACGCATTCAGAGAACACTTTATTGAACCATGGAACTTTGCACAAAAAGAGCGGGAATAACAGAAGGTGAGGGAGGGGGGGTGTCTTACTAGCGCGGCGTGCTTGTGTTAGTCCACTCGGCCATCAGCGTCGTCTCGACTAGATTTAGGTGCGAACAATAGCACGGAGCTAAAGGTAGCATTTGTCAGAAACTTTCGTTCTGTTGCGAACGCACGACTCTCTGTAGAAGTGGTTGGATGGACTTTCTTGCCGTCTTCTGACCAGGCTTCAATGCAGAGCCTTGAGGAGTCTTCACTTATTGACTTCCTCGGACTTGCCCCTCTTGCCTGGCTCCTCCTTGTTCCCAGGCTCTCCCTGTTCCTCCATCCCTTCCTTTTTGTTTTCCGCTTCCTTTTTCTCCGTCTCTTCCTTCTTCTCATGCTCCTCCTTGGCTTCCTTCTTCGACTCTTCCACCTTACCTTCTCCAATAGCAGCCTCGCTAGATGTGATGTCATCGGAAGTGTCGATAGGCTGCATGGACATTTGCATGGCGAACGCGATCTGCTCATCCTCTGTCATCGTCGAGAAGTCTGGAAAGCTGCCCATAATGGCTTCCTTTGCGGCGGTTGGAGAAGGATGAGTTTCCAAGGACATGGCGAGAGCTCGCTGCAGCAGTCTTTCCTCGCTGGTTGCCGCGGGCATTTCTGCAACGGTGGGCAGCGGGATCTGGGTCGGGTCCCGCGCTGCCGCCTCGGCGGCTGCCCGCCTGGCTTCCTCCTCCTGGCGTTGGCGCTGCTCCTCCATGGACACGCGCAGTGCCAGGACGAGCTCGGGGTCGTCGTTTGGGTCAATGCCGAACTCGAAGCCTCCGGACGCGGACGAAGCGGCGCGCGCGCTCTCCTCGTTCTGGACCACCGGGGAACTGACGAGCGCGCCGGACAGATCGCTGCCGCATCCCGTGGGGACCGTGAGCAGGTGGGAACCGCCGCTGCGGTCCTCGCCGTTCAACGTGCTGATGAACTGCTCCAGCTTCGCCGTGTTCGCGTCGGCCTCGCCAAAGCTGACCACGTCCACGCTTACTTTTTCCTTCTTGAGACTCTTGGCGAGAGTGACGAGATCGTTGGCCTCGGTTTCGATGGGGCTGCCGACGAACACCACGATGCGCATCCTGTGCTGTTTGCCCTGGCGGTGCTTGAGCACGAGGTGGGCGACGCGCACGCCCCTGATGAAGTTGATGCTCCCTTTGGGCTGCACCGCGTGGAGCTTGGACAGCAGCTGCGCCACATCTGTGGTGAGCGTGTTCAACACCTGGGGACCGGCCATCGTGAGAAGGCCGACGTTGTTCTCCGGATTGGACTGCGTTTTAGACTGGCAGACGATGCCGACGGCGTCCTGTTGCGCTTGCAGGCGTGTCGGACTGAAGTCGCCGTTCCGCATGTACTCGCTGTCGTCGACGCATATGACGGTGCTTTCGAGGGTCATCACGGAGCCGTCGTCCACTTCCCGCTCTCGATCTTCCCACTGGGTGGCTTGGTTTTCCCGCGGTTGTTGGTAAAGCCCAAGGCCTAGCCTCGACCGGAACAGCTCGTGGTTGTTTTACTCTTCGTCGCCCTCGTCGTTGGTTAAATATTGTCCAGGTAGTGGCTCAGACCCTCTACAACGTAACTGCACTCGCTAACTACTTTTCCTGGCGTTGAAGCGGCCAAAATGCACGTGTGCTGCCACTAAGAAAGAGCTTTCTGTGTAGACAACGTCAAATTTTCCTGACAGCGCTTGGGAACGCTACCGAAGCGAAATGCCTGCATGAGCGCGCGCTGAGAAATAGTACCCAATTCTAAGAGTTACCCTAGCCCGAATAAATAAAACTTTCCTAGTTGTAAAAGTAGAAATAGTATGAGAGGCCGTTCGTAGAAAGAAGTTGTTGTACAGGTTAATCTTTTTCCCCTTTTTCATTTCTTGGACAGCACCGCGTTTTCCGCACGCCCGCTCTCGCAGCGTCCCCCACGCCACGGCTGGCGTCCAGCCGGACCATGTGCAGCCGCAAACGCGCCGTTTCGTTCTCCGAGGAAGACGTACTCTAAATGTGACGGAAAGTGGCTGTCAAAACAGACCAAGCAAGTTATCTGCAATGTCTACGCTGGAGTAAGGCGCCGTCGGCTCGAACTGTCGACGAACGCTGTGTTCCGGACTGTCGCCGAGCTCACCGGAGTGAGTGTGCGAACGGTAATCCAAATCAAGGCTGCAGCGCGGCGAGCTTCACCTGCCTCCCCAAAGCGCAAAGGAGCTGACAAGCGCACCGCCCGCAAAACGACGCTGCCGTGCTACGACACGTTTTGCGTTGGCAGCGTTGCGGCGCAAGGTGCACAGCTATTTCATGCGCAGTATTGCCTACGGCCTACGGTTGGTTGCTTTCGGTCGCGAAGGTGCGCAACGACGTAATGGGCCACTCTGACACGCCGACCATCAGCACTCGCACGATTAAAAGACTGCTGAACGACTTTGGGTTCGCCTTCCGAAAGAGAAAGAGAGAGAAAAAAAAAAGGGAAATCGGCGTTGCCCGAAAGCGACGATATCATTGCTTGGTGTCGACGAACAATTCGAGAAATGCGGAGGCAGCAGCGGTAAGTACTTATGCTCTTTTAATTTCTGCAAACCTTGAGTACACGTACTTGTTGGTAAAAATGATTGATTTGTGGGGTTTAACGTCCCAAAACCAGTTATGATTATGAGAGACGCCGTAGTGGAGGTCTCCGGAAATTTCGACCACCTGGGGTTCTTTAACGTGCACTGACATCGCACAGCACACGGGCCTCAACATTTCGCCTCCATCGAAATGCAGCCGCCGCGGCCGGGATTCGATCCCGCGACCCTCGGATCAGCAGCCGAGTACCATAGCCACTAGACCACCGTGGCGAGCATGCGTGGTGAGCATGCGTGTCTACCCACTGGTGAACGAAAACACGAGGCATTCTTTGCATTTGTGATCGCCAAACATGTGCTGTTGACGTGAGTGATTGAAACCCTTACACAGGGCGCTGCGACTTAAGTCACAGCGAAGTACCCCTATAAAATAGGGTAGCTGTTCACGTTTGCGCGGGAGGTAACAGTATCAGCCGAGGATGCGGTGATCTGTGCTGAAGATGTAACTGAGAGATGTAATGGGGGGGGGGGGCATCGTTTGGGAAGGTTTAGTGTCGTTTTCCCGCCTAGGAGCAAGGAATCTGAATGGCTTTCAAATGATCCTTCAAAAAGCCAAGTGTCTCCGATGTCGAAGCCAAAGCCGAAGTGACCGGAGCCGCGCGCCTATTAACAACAACAACAACAACAACAACAACAACAACAACAACAACAACAACAACAACAACAACAACAACAACAACAACAACAACAACGACAACGACGACGACGACGACGACGACGACGACGACGACGACGACGACAACAAAGTCCTCCTTTCCCTCTTGGAAACACGTCAGCTTATTTATGAGAAAAAAAAAAGCCCCCAGGCCTGCGCAGAGGTCGCAGTACAATGGCAGCGTAATCGGGATTTTCCCGCGTGCTTTGTCAATCCTTTGCCTTCAGTCTTACTTTACACCTGCTTCCATCATGTGTATGCTTTTTCTGCTTCATGTACTTGTTATTTGTAACGCACTCACTCTTTTTCTTCGAAGACGTCGCTTTCATCTTCTACGTTGTCGCAGCCTTTTTACTAGCCGACTTCTTCCTGTCCTTCTTCGTCGTCTTCTCTGTTCTTCATCGTCTTCTTTCGCGCTGGCGTTGATTAAACCACAGCAGGGGACATACAATGCCCTGATACACTACTCTTAACGAGTCAGAGTCGTGGCTGAGAACGAGAAGTGTATATCCATGTGTATGTGGAGAGAGTATGTGGAGGGAGCCAAGCAATGGGTGCCCCACTATACCCCTCCTACCATATCAAAGCCGTGCCTGAGAATGCAAGATGCCCAGCCAAGTAGTGAGAGGCTGTGAGAATTGTGCCGGTACCACCCCATTGCGATACAAATGTTACATCGTAAAGGTATTCCACTATATTGGGATACAATGCTTCTTTCAAATGTACCTCGATACAGAAATACATATACTCACAAATATTTCTAAGATACTATAGCGATGCCGTTCGTTGCATCGCCATACTGTCCAGTCCTGTATAAATGTTAACATTCACATCACGTGGGACCCATTCCCACAATATAAAGTGGTCATGTTCCGCACGTAACATTTATTGATTTGGCTTTCCGCATCGTGGTCATTCTCGGATTTATGTCATGACTATAATCAGTTTTCGATATTGATACTCCTCATACAAGTACCTGTCAGTTGATATTATGTTATTGGGTGATTAATTTCCTTAAAGAGTTATCAAGTTCTTGCGCATATTCTCTTCCTATTTTTATGGAAACAACTTTTCAAGATAGTACAACATTGAAGAACATGAAACTACATGCAACGTGTTTGCATTTGATTAATTCAAGGGATCTGCACGCGATTGCACGCAATAATTAGTCAATACGTAAGCGCTGGTGTATCATGCTCATCTCTCTCTCTCTCTCTTTGCTATTTAAAGAAAATTTCCAGTCGCAAGACAAAAGAAATCACTGAGAACGAAGGTGGTGCGTAGAGAAATGTATGTTTCTATTTTTACTAACCAGAAGACATAGTAAGTAGAGAGAACGCCTAACAAGTGGTAATAGCTGCTGCATGGGCGCACTGAAAATAATTGCAGGCTCGTAATATCGCATCTAACGTTAGCACTAGGAAACCAATAAGCTTTATTGCGCAGTAGATTGCAGCACATACCTTTTCGCTCGCGGTCGGCGCGCATTTCTCACTCGGACTCCTATGCACCGGTGCTTTCATTCCGCTCACAGGACAAATGACGTCCTACTGTATACCGCCGTATTCAAGATGGAATGGCATGCAGCAGAAGCTGCAGACTTTTATAGCGCCATATAGAGCCTGAAGGTATGTATACGTACGTATACGAATGTGGCCGCCAATCAGGCGGCAGAATTAATCAGCGACGTCTGGCGTACGTCGGGCGTGTACGCGTGCTTCACTGTCCGCGAATGCCTCGCCCTCGTCGCTCCTCCGCAGGCGGTGGCGAAGAATGCGTCCCGCTGGGACGATTGCTTTTCCTCGCACGATTTATTAGCTGTCGTGTAAACGCGCGGTGCTCGGCCGAACACGCGTGCAGGGGCAATTCCGTTCTCGTTGCCAAGGAGCGGATGGACTTGCCGCCGGAAGGAGGAGGAGGTGGAAGATGAAGATGAAGCTGAGGCAGAAGATGAATAAGAGAAGATGAGTAAGAAGTTGAAGATGGAGGAAATTTCGACCAGCTGGGGTTCGTGCACTGAAATCGCGCGGCGCACGGGCCTTTAGAATGCAGCTGTTGTCGGGAGGCCGGACGCACAGCCGGCCTGTCGACAAGGACTGCAGAGACTAACGTTCTATGAGAAGGAAAATTAGCATCCACCGGCTTTTGTAGCATAAGGCTACAAGGAAATCCATACGGATTTTTCAGAAATGAAAGCTTCCTAGTTGCCGAAAAATTCGTCCTGGTCCGGGGTCCGAACCCGGGACCAACGCCTGTCCTGTGTGCTCCCTCTGCCAATTCAGCTAAACGCGCTGCCAGCGATTGACAGCGCGAGGGCGAATCCATCGACAACTCGAAGCACATGGACGTGAACATGGCAAATGAGTTCTGCGGAAACCCGCAAGGCGGAGTAACGTTTTACCAGAAGGAAAATTAGCGTCCACCTATTTTTTGTAGCTCAAAGCTACAAGGAAATCACGATTATTATTATTATTATTATTATTATTATTATTATTATTATTATTATTATTATTATTATTATTATTATTATTATTATTATTTGTACTAGCAGTAAGCAGTAGTAGTAGTGGGGTTGGTAGTAGTAAGATAGTGTTTGATGAAAGGAATGGAGGAAAGGTCGGCCAAGAGAGCTCGCCTGTAGGTTGCTACTCTTCACCGAGTTCTGAGGAATGAGGGAGTGACAGCTGTTGAGGAGCTTGCGCGACTCTGATTTGGATGAGGGCGAAGTGGACGTGGCGTTCTTTGTCTCCCGAATTGTGTGCGAGAGGCAGATGTGGCGCGAAGTGGGGTGGCGGTGATGTCACCTATAATCAGTGGGATTATCTGTCTCCAGGATTGCAGAATTGGTTCATTAATGAAAGACTTAAAGACCTTATACGCAGGCAGTAGTTGAGTGTTCCAAATTAATACGGACCGCGTTGCTCTTTAGTCCTAACGGGGCAAAATACAAGAAGGAATAGATTCGAAAAACGGAGCGAGAAAGGAAGAACGACTAGTGAGAAGAACGGCGTGACTTGAATGACGTTTTTCTTGAATGGGCAATATCTTGAGGTCGACGATGAGGACGATGTTACACTAGGATGGGTATTCTTTTCTGGGATTGAGTCCAAACACACGCACGCACGCACGCACGCACGCACGCACGCACGCACGCACGCACGCACCGCACGCACGCACGCACGCACGCACGCACACACACACACACACACACACACACACACACACACACACACACACACACACACACACCACACACACACACACACACACACTGAAGCCTCTTGGGCGACTCATGGACATGCGCTTTGCGACTTCATAGCTTTTGAGAACACGTGCATTTCCACAATGTCTGCAGATTACTAGCAAGATGAGCAACCACTCAGCTTTACTTTTCACGTGCCGGCAAGCTATAGCCCAGTCGTGCGGGCTACTTTATTCCCTATGATAGGATTCACCTTATGTGAAATGTTGTGATCACCGGGAATGAAAGAAAGAAAGAAAGAAAGAAAGAAAGAAAGAAAGAAAGAAAGAAAGAAGATTGGGCTAGGAGATGACAAACCGCAACCCGTGACTTCGTCGCCTTGTGCTATCGTAGACTTCACGTGCGAATTCACGTGAGTACGTCCGGTCTCAGCGTGTGCACCTGCGTGTTTACGCGACAACAGAGATAGACACATGCAGACGCGCCGGCGGCGAGCCCGACGACTGTGACCGGGAGCGCGTCGTACATCGCACCGACATCGATATACCATCGCTGCTCGGCGTCGCGAACCGGTCAAAGCCGGGGCGCGATTGGCAGCCTCTTGGTATTGTTGTGACACCGCAAGGCGAAGCTTAAGTGCGACGCTCGAGCTTGCATGAGTCACTGCCAGTTCTGCATCCTTGGTGCGAAGCTTCTGGGTGTTATCTCTCCTTCCTTCAGAACGTTTATTCAATTTATCCAGCCTTCATAGCGCCTTTGTCCACAATCATGTGCGGTGGCATACTACGAAATAACGTACCAAGCTATCAGTAGTTCACTTATACGACTGTTGGATATCAATCGACTGTGGTGAGAAACTCCAAATTGTTCACTAGACTGGCCATGGACGGCGCCCACTCACGTTTAGGACGGCACGCCTCTAGGTTGTGCACGAGCTTAGTCACAAGGGAAAGGCAGGAGTTAGTGAACGCCCAGAGAAATGTGAAATAAGTTTGAAGTTAACACATCTACTGCTTGAGACAGAGCATGCTGTCATTCATTAGAAGCGGCAAGTGTATAAACAGATCCTTCTGCCGTTGCGAGCGTTGTGTTAGAAACTGGGGCAGTGTAGATAAATCGCTTTAGTGTGACCTAGACCTTGTCGCTTGGGGGTCAGAACAGACCACTGTTTGAACAACAATTTGCGATAACAGCCGTGTGGACGCCCTAGGCAAAATATTTGTTAGGCCTTTCGTCGCACAACTCTTTTCACGTACATGCGAGAAAACAAAAAAGAGAAAGCGAGAAAAAAAGTGGCCGCGTGTACCTTATAAGCTGAGATAAGGACTACTCTGTTTGCAGGTGAGGGTGAACCTGAAGATTGCCTCGTAATGGCGTTAGAAGAGCTCTTTATCTTTACAGATAACGCGAAGCTATAAACAAACGGATGCGAAAGTGATGCTAATGCAGGCACGTGTACTAATGAGCTTATCCCTTCTGTGCCCGGCGTCGGGTCGTGGGACTTGTTTTGACGCTGTCGTCATGGGGTCACCACTCTATACCGACGTCTGGCCGCGATTACCAACGTCTAGACGCTCTCTGTATCCGCGTCTTGTGTGGTCTTTCAAGGGCGCCGCTAACTCCTTTCTTACGTCAGACGGAACGGCCTCGAGATCCCATGTTACAGTCCACGAAAAGAATAAGCTGACTTGCGTGGTGCAGCGTGTGCGTTAATTGCAACGCTAATTTACTTTAGTTATTAACGGCAAATGAATGGAAGGGGAGAATACAGGACAGGCTGTATATTAACACCGTTTTAGGACACTGATGCTGTCGCATTACTGAGAATCTGTATGTAAACAGCCTGAACGTCCGGCGGCGCCGTCCTCGGCGTTCGCGGAAGCAAGCGCGAGCACACTTCTCTTGCGTTTGACCCACTCTTGCCCTGAGTCCCCTACCACATGACGGTGATTAGGCGAAGTGCAACATTTGAGCTCACTCCTTTCTTCTGTTGCGTTTGATCCACTCTTGCCCTGAGTCTCCTACTACATGACGGTGATTAGGCGAAGTGCGACATTTGAGCTCACTCCTTTCTTCTGTTGCGTTTGACCCACTCGTAGCGAAACGTCGGGGCCGCTAATGTTAGACGCATCGGGAGGTCAGGAAGACGAAGAGGCGTGGGAGCCACTCCGCGCAGGCAAGCGATGAGGAGTCGACACAATGAATTGGGAGAGCACTCATTGGGGGGTTTATTTAGCTAAGACAACTTGAAGTTAGAAAACACACAGGGCAACAATTATACAACATAGAAAATGGTGTCATACCCCGTCGGCCTGCCGGTACTGGTCCCCGGTGGTGTCAAGCGTCATGGTGCCCCGAGTCCGCCCTCCCAAAAAGGCCAGTGTCGCCGCTTAAATAGCACTTTTCAGCATCCACGGCGACGCGGACCGCTCGGAGCACCACTGTTTCCCACCAATAGGAAAACTGCTTATATGGACCACTCAGGCAGGCCGACGTTAACGATGCTCCACGCGAGCTTTCATGATCACGTGCATCCGGCCTTGATACAAAACTAATACAAACAACACATTCAAGAAACTGGCCGCGACGCGCACACATGGTCTTAATTTTCTGTGCCACGTCGTCAAGAAGACTCCCTGCGGTGCGCCGGCTCGTTTAGGACACGAAGGGACTAACCAGACGCACCTGCCTTTCGCCGGCTCGTTTGCTCGAGCGCCCCTCTAGGAAAGCAGTCGAAAAAGAAAAAGAGAACAAGAAAACATTCTACGCGACGCTGTCTTCGCGACACACTCTTGCCCTGAGTCTCCTATATACTACATGACGGTGATTAGACGAAGTGCGACATTTGAACTCATTTCTTCTCTTGCGTTTGACCCACTCTTGCCCTGAGTCCCCTACATGATGGTGATTAGGCGAAGTGGGATATTTGAGCTCACTCCTTTCTTCTGTTGCGTTTGACCCACTCTTGCTCTGAGTCTCCTACTACATCACGGTGATTAGGCGAAGTGCGACGTTTGAGCTCACTCCTTTCTTCTATTGCGTGTGACCCACTCTTGCCCTGAGTCTCAGTACTACATGACGGTGATTAGGCAAAGTGCGACATTTGAGCTCACTCCTTTCTTCTGTTGCGTTTGACCCACTCTTGCCCTGAGTCTCCTACATGATGGTGATTAGGCGAAGTGCGATATTTGAACACACTCCTTTCTTCCCTTGCGCTTGACGCACTCTTGCCCTCAGCCCACTACTACCAATGGTCCGAATGCGAAGCGCAGTATGTGGCATATGGAATTAACACCATTTGAAACGTTTGAGTCACGTTTTATCACCACCACCATGATAAATCCAAGCTTAGACGCTGTATTGAAACCTCAAGAAACACGAAACCGCAGCCAATAATTGAGAAATACTTTAATGAACGTGGGCAGGGCATATCATGCGGAGGACAGACAACAGATGGACAGTAAGAGTGACGGAATGGACACCAAGAGAGGGAAAACGTAACAGAGGCAGACAGAAGGTTAGACGGGGCGATCAAATGAAGAAGTTCGCGGGCATAAAGTGGAACCAACTCGCTCAGGATAGGACAGATTGGAAATCGTTTGGAGAGGCGTACGTCCTGCAATTGACTTAACAATAGGATGGTGATGAGATTATGATGTTGATGATGATGATGATGGTGATGATGATTTTAATGAACCTGAGCAGTCGAGATTAACCTGGTGACTAACAACGGGACCGCATATTTCAGCTGAGGTTCAGCGAAGAGGAAGCCTGAACTGAATTCGAGAGCCTTGAAAGTTTCAGGCAGATGTGGCACTTGTGGCTCGTCAGAAAGCGCTTAGCACGCACTACGCTGAACAAGTAAGACCGTCGGCGTTTCGACCACCCTCACGTGGCTCCGTCTAGACTGTTTGTTCGTCATTAGGGCGGTTGCTTGTCCGAAAGACAAGCATCGACTGAAACTAAGCGATATTGTCACTCAGTGGCACACGAGTACTAAAGCCACTAGATTTTTTCCCTTAACGAAACTTATAGGGACTTTAACGTTAGAGAACATCCCTGACATATGTCGGTACGCAGAGGAAACACCACGAAATGATTGCGTGTATGTTCCTCTGTACGCTATTGCCAACGAGGCGAAGTGTCGTTGTCGTCTACTTTTACAGCTGCACGTGCGTACACCGGCACCGTTTTACGAGCGCATTTGACGGGCGCGTGAACTTTGTGTGTGTGTGTGTGTGTGTGTGTGTGTGTGTGTGTGTGTGTGTGTGTGTGTGTGTGTGTGTGTGTGTGTGTGTGTGCGTGCGTGTGTGTACACAAGGGCGGCTCATGGATGACGAAGGCGAAACCGCCGTTCCCTGGGCAGGCAACGGGTTCCCCGTCAAATTGTCCTGGCGTCGAGCCTTCAATGCGTTCTCAGCCATAGTTCGCACTGCTCATGGCGCGTGCCGGAGAGAGTTTTATTATTTCGCTCTTTGTATTTCCATCGCTATGGTGAAACGACTTTGGCGACCTGTCTGCGGCGTGGTGTAACCCCATATCTGTGGACGCCGTGCCGGCGTGCGTGTTTATTTTGCGTGGCGCCTGCCCTTGAGTGATGAGACACGGAAGGCCGCGCGCTTATCGGCCAAGGGGCAACACGTACCGCTATACTCTGCTTGTCTTGTCTCGTGCGTTGCTTCCTTTCTTGTTTTTGTGCAATCTGCTTTGCAGATAACGTGACGCGTCTGTTGAGTGTCGTAACCCATTTTTCCGGTCGGCCTTCAAACATATCTTTCCTGCTTGCCATTCATAGCGTGGTGGAGTTGAACTTGCCGCATGCACTTCTGAGGCTCATCGAGGATACGAACTTAAACGTATATACGTTCTTCCTCCGTTCTCGATAACTTGCAATGCGCTCCTGCAGCAACTTCAAGCTGAGCTAAGGAACAAGTAAAAGCAGGAGTACATTGACCATTGGTATACGTAAAAAAAGAAAGGAAAGAAAAATTGAGCATACCTGAAAGTATCAGAGCCGCATACTCCAGAAGTGGTAGGGAGCACTGATGCTATGGTGTTCATTGCGTTGGCTGCCGGTGCGAGCGTGCATCTGCAGGGCTCGCTCATTTTCGAAATGAGTGCTCGTTCTGGTTTAGGTAACCGGTCCTCTACATTCTGGTACTATTGTTTTTCTTGTAGTACTTTCACGAAGTCTAACGCCCAGACATGCCAGCCATGGCCTTCAGGCCTGCGTTGCAGACAGTAGTGTTCTCTTCGTGCGAACATAAACTAGGAAATCGAAGTTCTGCGGACTTTATTTTTCTAGATGATCGCAAGCGCTACGTTCATGTATAGCGCAAAAGCTTTTCATCTTCGAGCAGTTTTTCTGTTGTTTGAAATGATTCTGTTTTTGTGCACTCACTGAAGATTTTCGGTGGAAAGAGATGGAAAGAGTAGAGGCGGCTGGATTGTAAAGGCTTCAAAAATGTGTGCTGGAGGAAACTCCTGGCATTCTCGTTTGGGGCTGGACGTTCAATAAGACTGCTTACACCAATGCTGACCTTACATCCTTACCCGTCGCTAGGCAGCAAGAAAGTAAATGTAATTAGTGCTCCCGTGTTGTGTGCTCTAGCCTAGTGCACCAGCCAGAAGTGTGAGGTGAGCTAAAAGAGAATAATAATTGTGCTGGTGAGGGATTATCCCTTCACTTGAAGGTAGAGTTATCGCACTTTGCCAGGACGCAGGCAGGGTAAAAGTAGTTGTTTTGAGGTTAGTGATCACGAACAAATAATTAGGCGGGTTAAGAAGAGGAGAGCGAACGTAACGTAGGCAAAGTGAACGATGCCGCAACTGAAACAATTTCAGCAGCCGGAACGGCAGGTGTGCGCCAAAAGACATGTATAGATAAGCTTCCCAACAAAACAGAGTCCTTAATAAAATAAAGGGGAAACATGAAAGCCTATGAGCTCTTTTCGAAATTATCAGGTCAAGGATAAGTTTCTCTGCAAGGCGCAAGTGCACTAGTTATAGGGTAAATGCATCCTTGTGTGCCATTGAATTGCAGAGGGAGACCGTGGGCAGCGTCATTTAGTGGCACTACCACCATGTGACGCACCTGTTTCTTGCGCAGCGCCCTCTGTTCGCCTTCATCTTATATTCTACCTTCATTTCTCCATTCAGTGCGAAATTGTGTACGCGACAGTCCTGCCAAAGCCACACAGGGCTTGAGGGGCAGTGCCGGGCAGCAGCGGAAATCAACAGTAATATCAAAAAATACATTTTTTTCCGTATGTAAAACATATGGTAAATGTGGTAGTTCTCCCAATTACCTATTAGCTTGCGCCAGTTATGACGTGTTTCGTCGAAAGAAGAGCGGGAGTTTTCTAGATGTGTTTTGAAAGCAAATTGCAATTGTTCTCCTGCATGTAGTGCAGCAATATTCGGCTGACGTGTTCCAGAAGCCACCACGATCCCTCAACTGCGTTCTACATTTCTTTAATTGCGATAGCAATTGCATGAACAGTCTCGACGGGTTTTTACCGTCGCCGTCATTGTCATGTCCCGCATAAAGTCCAAATCGACAACCTCCCCGCGCATCGTACGTTCTACCCGCGGGTAAAAACACACTCGTGGAGGCGACGAACACGGCTGAAGCAGAGATCAAAGAGCCCGGCCCATCTCCGTCGCTCGGAGAGCACATGCGATAGCATCACCCCGCGCGGGACGCCTGCCGTCGAAGCGGAGAGGAAACGCCCCGCCTGTCTTTGACGAGCATGAAAAGACCAGATGGGAAGGGGGGGGGGGGGGGTCTTGAGCAGCAACTGTGGACTTCGCGCGGTCGCCATAGCTGGCGCACGCGCTATCTCGACAGCCATCAGCGGGCGGCTCGTAAACCCTTCTACATGCTGCGCTCTCAAAGCGAAGAGACTGTGAAAAGTGTCCATGGAATCGCGGTTTTGTAGAGTTACGTGAGATCGTATAGAAAAGAGTTAGCTGCCAGCCTTACTTCGTGTATCATTACAATTCTTGCTATCACATTTCAGTGCTTCGCTCTTTCGGTGAAATTGTGGTTCTTTCTTATTTTTTTCTGCTATGTTAAAATAGTGTTGCAGGGCCCCTTTTAGCACGTTTCACCGAAATGCGCGATCTTCGTCTCAAGAGTCGAACCCCTTACCTCTGGTTCAACGGCAGTTTGTCATAGCAATTGACCGATCGCAATAGTTGCGTATCTGCATCGTGCCGCCCCTTATTGTTATATGATACTCGCGAGGATGACCTTTTAAAGCTTACACGTTCGCATACACCAAACGTTAGTCAGTACTGAAGCGGGCATCTCCTCATAAACACTGATAATGCAGGAAAGACAGCTTTAACGGCCGCTCACTGTTGGGGACGTTGCGCACGCCTACGTAGACCTCGACCCCCTCTGGGGGTCGTGACATGGACTTTGTGGGTAAGACGTACCGCACGACTGACATGCAAGCCTGGCGACTTACAGCTGAGCTGCTTGGTACACTATCATCTTTACAGCGCTCGCAAAATAGAAGACAGGGTTAAGGAATGCACGAGACGTGCTTCCATAAGCCATAATCACATCGTGGTTTTGGGACGCGAAACCCCAGAAATCAGTTTGCCGTGACAATTTTCGTGCATTCCAAGTGATCGAAACGAGCCTGTTTGATTATACGGTTTTAGGCACCATCCTTGTTGATGCCGACGACGCCATTGGTAACTTTTCGAGTTCGATACGGGATATAGGGATGCAGGATATAATTGTTCGTTATTTTGCCCTCCGCCCAGACTCGAAAGGGAGAAGAAGAAATAACGCGCTACTCTCCCATAACCTACTGTTCGTACATCTAACCCTTCCTGCATCGGGAAAGACGTACTCTACGCACTCTATGAAGCCAGTTACGTACTTGCGAACAGAAGGAACCGCAAAAAACGCACAGGACGCAGCAAGCTTGCTGTGTCCTGTGCCTTTTCTGCGGTTTCTTCTCCTGCCGATGCATCACCATCTGGCTTACACCAACACTATTTTGAGTTACACATTCGTGCATGTTACTAAAGAGGTCCCGGCGACACGCCTGTCATCTGCAAGAAAGCATACCTCGCAACTTCCTTCTGTTGCTATTGTTAAAGATCCGATGCAGGGTTTGTTGCGTAAACGATTTGAAGCGCCATTACTTCTACCTCACTATTTGGTCCATCATGGGAATGTGCACGGTCTCGACAACCACGTAGATACAAAATATGCGGTTCTTCTTTCGTTGAAAGGAGCGAGAGAGAAAAATGCTGTTATCCATGTCTGAATTTACGTGTCGCGGTTCCTATTCATTCCGCGCAATTACCAGAGAAGCCTTCAGTGTAATAAATTCATTCGTTCAAGGCGTACGAATAAGTTGGCGCTAAAATGAGCGCCCCCGCGACTTATCCCCATCACATTTTTTTTTCCCAGTTCGACTGGTTAGGGACTAGCCCATATAGCCACCGTCGCAGTTTAGCGCCTGAATTATTGGCTTGTCTCTCTCGAGGTCCCGTGGTCATATCTCGACCACGGCGGGCGCATATCGTTGGGGGGCGAAATGGAAGACATGGCGCATGTACTTGCATCTTTAGGTGCATATTAAGAAACCCAGCTGTTCAACATCACTCAGGATCCCTCTACTTCGGTGCATGCCTCATCATAATATCGTGGTCTCGGGGTCGCATCCCGACCGCGGCGGCTGCATTTCGATGGAGGCGAAATGTCGAGGCCCGTGTGCACCGTGCGATGTGTCAGTGCACGTTAAAGAACCCTGGGTGGTCGAAATTTCCGGAGCCCTTCGCTACGACGTCTTTCGTGATGATATCGTTGTTTTGGTATGTAAAACCCGGAAATCATATCACTATCGTGGTTCTGCTTCGGAAAACCCTACAAGTTATTTACTTCATAAATTTAATCTAGGTGTATGCTCCGGAATATCTCAGCTGTGAAAACCGAGAAATTTCGGGCCGTTTCTCGTGTCAAAGCAACGCGGGTCAGAAAATCGACTCTTTTTTTTTTCCTGCCGTCAACCCTTATCCGGGAGCTCACGTAACGTACACATCCAATGCGTTCGACCTCAGGAGCTAGTTCTATGCTAACATAAAGGTTAATAACGCTAGTTCTAATAGAAACTGCTTCCTACGAAAACGACATGAAAAAATTCGCGCAATGCATACTCAGACCAGTGCTTAAGAGGGAGCCGTCATGGCGACGCCGTGGAGAGGTCGGTTAATTAACAAGATGGCAGCGCGAATAAGCCCACAGATAAGACAATAGAGGCTGCGTTGAAAGGCGAAGGCTAGACAATGAAGAATGGGCAGGGATGGTGCCCGACGAGCTAGTTGTGTAGAGGAATGAAAAAGGCCCCCCCCCCGCGTGGAGGACATCCGAGGCCGGCGCCCCCACGCGGTCTATGCACGCGAGTTATAATGAATCACTCAGGGCTACACCCATTACCGCTTGTATCGCACAAGTGTGTAGGCAAATGAACCGCACGCTGGAATCCTCTTCTCGTTTATTCAGTCGGGTCACGCGCGCCCGACAACGTCTTTGACCCTTTCTCGCCAGGAATCAACACCAACGCGGATCTTCTCCCTCACCCCTTACTTATCCCTCTTCGTCCAACACACAAACGTACGACACGACGCGCGCGAATTAGCCCTCTCGCGGTGTTTGCCTTCCGTAGCCTAATAAAGGTGCTGACAGCGGTCGCTCGAAACTTGGGCCCTGGTGGCCGCCTCGTTTAGCTTTCCTCCGGAAAAGCCCACGTGGTCGGTTCAGGGTCTGTGCTGGAAGGATTCGCCTGTGCGTTCATAATGCGTCGGTGTACACCACCTGCGGGAGGTCGGGCTGGCCGGTCTCTCGGCGAAGGCGTTGCTGTTGGCCGTGAGAGAAGGTTAACGAGGTCACTGCGGGCTTATACGATGTAGCGCCCGAACGACAGACGACGTTGCCTTTGCAGTTGAGGGAGAAGTGAAAAACTAAAGGGAAGAAACGAACGACGCACCTGGAAAGGCGCGGTATACGGGTCGGAGACCCCCGGCTATGCCAATATCCGGCCTGTACCGTGACGCTCCCAGAGCTCGGTATAGACTCGATCGAAAGTTTCTTTTCCTGGTCATTGTCGTGCAGCACCGGAAAGTGCTTCTGGGGTTCTTGGGGCTGGCTTCGCAGTGCCTAGAGAGGTGATAGCCTCTGTTATCGAGTCGATGAGACCATGGAAGAGAGGGAGATGACAATCTTTGGTCGTTTTGTCGTCGTCGTTAGCGCGATTAGCATATGAGCTTGCCGTAGCTCATGCTCATGCACGCCGAAGCCCGCTAAGTTTGCGGGCTTTGAAACTTTGGCGTGCTGCCATGCACTGCTTGCCATGTTGCTCCTGAAACGCCGTTCTAGTTGGCAAAACGAAATACTAATAACGAAAGCGAGTTTGCGTGTTTTAAGTCCGAACGATTTAGTGACCTGGGCTGTCGGCCTGTAATGTCGTCATGTCGTTGTCGCCCTCAGAAAACAGCAGTTGAAAACGGGTCCAAAGACATACTAAGACACCAAAACCGGTTAAAATGGATCCTCATTAAGAATGGTTTATATAAAGCGGATCAGTATATATTGGGATAGAGGTATATATTAAGAGTACTTAATCGCATGATGAAATCAAATTACAGTGCGGACGATAAGCACAACAGAAGCACAGGCGAATCACTGCTCCTCATTTCGCACAGCTTTCACTGCAGTAGAAGTGCCTTAGATTTTTATCTTGCTTGTGGACAAGGCTCCCGTGCGGGAGACGGAACGACATTCTTTTCCCATTTTTCGTGTGTACTAAATTTATGCCTTGGTGGGCGTAGTGACTCGGTTTTATGTACACTTTGTTTCATTTTAGCCACACAAGCTTCCGTCAAACTCTAAACGTCAACAGCGAGACCGTCAACAACAAGGCTGCTCTTTTTTCTTCTTTCCTTTTTTGGACGCGCATGGCCATCGAACGCTGCTGGGTTACGGCGTCACCTCGTACATCCCCAAGTTGCTCGCATCGTCAACACGCCCTGTATTAAATTTTCCCCATCTAACCTGTCCGTCGAAATTCAACTGCACTTGCCTTGTATACCAAAATCGGCGCCTATATTGGCCTCTAAAGCTTCCTGGACACATCAGAAACCTGACTTGACGCTACTGCAGGAGGCAGCAGCTTTGATATGTTAATAACGCTCATCATGTTTGCTTGCCCACCTGCGTTCGATGACCGCTGGAGCGCCGCTTGTTGGAGCACGGCTAATTGAAAACCGAGCGATGGAAACTGACGGCGCGCTGCTTTCTCATCACGTGCTGTGTGCATTTTGGATACCGATTTTACGCTGTGTACATAGACATAATGTGGCAGCATGTTTTCGAACTCGGTGCAGAACCCCGCAGACACCCGCATTTCTCAAATTGGGCAAGAATTTAGTTATACGTACGCCACTTTTGCTTAACAGGGGTATATATATATATATATATATATATATATATATATATATATATATATATATATATATATATATATATATATATATATATATATTGACACGTACGGTTTTCTTGGTTTGTTTAAGCGACTGCAAGAACTTTGTTTAAGACTGCATGAACTTAATTCCTGCAGTCTTAATCTTCATATCTTGTTCGACGTTCGCTTATGCAGCTCGCCGCACTTCGCTTTCCAATGGTTGACCTGAAGCCAACTTGCGAAACCGATACAGAGACTACGCGCGATTCGTGGTAGGGCCTTGATTGGCGTTGAACGAGCGACACGATAGACCTTGCGGGGTTGTGGACAGTGACACGTGTTACGCATTCGAAACGCGTCTGCTGCGACTCCGCATAACAAAGCGTTCGCTTATATAGTGACAGTTTTCAGGCACAACGAAACCGAGTTCGTTCCGCTTATTAACGTCGTCTCGCCGCATAACGACACAGCACGTGTTAGTCAATAAGCGGGGAAGTCTCGCTGAGGGCGCACCATCATTCTCGTATATGCAGGCAACGACTTACGTCACGTTCTTGTCTATTCGATCAGACGCACGCAGGCAGCGTCTACTTTACTCGGCGCTAGTCATCCGGCGTTTTGTTTTTTCGACTAAGAGTGATCACGTCTGGGCACCCTTGTCGCCCACTTGATCGCGCCTGGTCTGCGCATACTCTCGGTCCTTGTATGCAATTCGGCGCAGTGTGCGTTATTCAGTTCATTTAGTATGCAACGGACAAAGAAAGAGAGAGAGAGAGATACGACATAAGAGAAATGTAGGGGAGTCTAAACGAAAAATCTACCTTCTACTTTTGCGTTGCCTTGTTATCTTGTACACGTGAGGTGGTTTATTACCTTTTGTTCTGTGGTTTTCTACTTACTCTCTTTCTACTGATTCTGTATCCTGACCGCGGCGGCCGTGTATCGACGGAGGCGAAATGCCAGAGGGGACGAGATGCCTTTTACACTTCGCCCCCACAGAGATACAGCTGCCGTGAGTGGGAACCAAACCCATATTCTTGAGCCTAGCAGGGCAACATCTTAGCCACTAAGCTGCCACGATGGGTGGGGTTAAACTTGAACGTACTTTAGGGTTGTTGTCCTGGGCTAGGAGAGAGAGAGAGAGAGAGAGAGAGAGAGAGAGAGAGAGAGAGAGAGAGAGAGAGAGAGAGAGAGAGAGAGAGAGAGAGAGAGAGAGAGAGAGAGGCGTGAGACTGCCAGTGTAAGAAGGAAAGAGATAGAGCTACGTAGAACCCCATTCACTATATTGGTCACCCCCCCCCCTTTTTTTCTCTCTCTCTCTCTCTCTTTTCTTCTTCTTCTTATTTTCCTTCACAAGCGCTCGATCGTGGGTGCTTCTCGCTTGCAAGAGGTGTGATGCATACTGATCAGAGGCAAAAGTAACGCTGCAGTCCTTGCCGTGCTTCCGCCGCCTGTCTGGTGCTTGCAAGTTCGCCTGCAACTGCGCTCGGTGCCCGTCTATGCAATGGACTCGCTGTACGTTAACCACTGCGCGCAACATTATCCATACATTCCACGAAAGAGAAATGAAGCATAATGCGTGGATTCACGAATTTCATTGAACCCTCTCAACGAAACCATTGTTTAGTCTCGTCCGGTGTTATGTCTAAGAGGCTGTTCTCAAGGGGTTGTTTTCCAAGTTCGTCGACTCTTAAGGAACAGGCCCATGCAGTTCTCTATGGCAGGCTGGGCGAAATGACGTCAGAGATACCTTGAGTGGTGCTATTGAACTCATGTCAGTGTTCCAGCAGGGGAGATTATTGACCTGGCAAGCTATGTTACAGCTCCGCGAAGGGTCGCGGCATGCAAAGGGCGCATTGTAGCCGTCACGTTGGTTCTGCTTTTCTGTGTGCCACCAATGCTGTCCACGAAGCCTTCGCGTAACAGGAAGAACGTAAGTAAAAACGCCCGCAACACTTACAATTATCGCCAAAATTAACGCTTACAGTGCGATGCCTGACAGAGGACGCCTCGCGATGTGGGTGCGAAAACGGTAGCTCTTGACTTCGCGTGGACATTTTATTTGCAACTTCATTATTGAAACCGTGTAGTGTTTCACATTTAGATCACACGCGAATGCTAACGAAAGCCGAGTCGCCTTACAGAGGGTATCGCAAGAGGAGTTTACGTAAATCCCAACTCCTTGAGCAGTAGTAGTACGCGTATATGCACGATACCAGGTGTACGGCTATGCTTTCATACTCTCCTCCCAAAGAGTAGCGACTCCACTGTACGCATAGGCGAGCACAGTCTAGGTAAGGTATAGTTCACCCCGCCCCTGTGAAGGTGTGGTCAAGCTGCCCACGCCACCTAAGTGCACCCTGTCTCCTCGTGATAGTATAGGTCCACTTCAGTCTTGGTATCGCAGACAGGATGTACTACGCCCAGTTATAACGCCACCCTCTGCGTTCCCCTGCTTTTTGTAACGCAAACACGAACGGAGTTCAATTACAAAAAGCCGAGGGCTAGCAGTAGGCAAGGCTGCAAATCGTTGTTTATCGAAGCCCGTTTTCTGTCTTTCCTGTGTTAGCTTCGACGGCTGTCCGGGTGGGTGACGAACATTCGCGTCCTTGTCCTTCTAAACCCGTCTTGTAATGTAATGCATGTACGTTAACTTAGCGCGTGGCAGTGCTCTTCTCGTTTAAAAGGCATGCCAAACAAATCTCTATGCGTCATCATGACGAATGTACGCATTGCCTTAATCGCATTGCCGAAACAACGTCCACTCAGAGAGGGCGAAGGAGTCGATTAACGCCGCTACACTGTAACAACAGTGCTCGTAACTCCTGGCACGGCGCTTACTGGTCGGCTGCCCCGACCACGCACGACCTGCGTGACATCCCACGTAGTTACGAGGTCGTGTTTTACATACGCATACACTGTACGCTACAACGACGCGCGGGCGGTGCAAGTTATATCGCTCGGCGGGTCGAATCGGTGCCTTTCGTTATAATTTCTTTTTGCCTTTATGGCACTCTGAGCTTTCTTCTCGGCAGGTAGAACGTTTGATCAACATGTGGGTCGTAGAGTAAAAGCAATGCAGTAACTACAGCGGCCCCCCTGCGTCCCGTTCTCCATTTTCTTTCTGTGTCTGAGTGCGCGACAGGTGTTCTTCAAGTTGTGCTCCGGATGAGGAACAAGAGAAGCAAGACGAGAAACCGGAACAGGCAAGCACGCAAGCAGGTGGCCGGAGGTGTGCGATAAAAGAGAAAGAAAGAGGAAAGCTATTGCGCCATCAAACGCAGGCTTTGCGGGAGGGTAACTGGATAACGTCGAATGGTCAGTATAGTTGCTATGGGCATGTGAGATGACAAAAGTGAACGGGCGGAGGAACAGAAATCCAGCCGCCCTTACCGTATCTGAGAAAGTAGTAGGCGAAGCTTGGCGTTTGCATGCATGACATACTACCTTGCTACCTTGTATTTATTTATTTATTTATTTATTTATTTATTTATTTATTTATTTATTTATTTATTTATTTATTTATTAGCGGCTAGACGTGTGATACGGCTTGTGTAGCCACTGCTGGACGGTGCACACTGAGCGGTCTATAAAGTCAAGCCGAAAAGAACTGCCTTATTCTTGAAACTTGAATGTGCGAAGCAAAGTTCGACTAAATCTGCGTGAAGGAGCATCCAACCGGATATGCCACATGTAGCTATCCCGTGTACTGTGCAACGGCAGTGCACGTTAAAGAACCCCTAGTGGTCGAACTTTCCGGAGCCTTCCACTATACGGTGTCTCTCATAATCATGGTATGCTTTTGGGACGTAAAACCCCAGAAATCAATCAATCAACCAATCAATTATTATCTCGCCATGAAGTTATATTGTATATCGAAAACCTGAGGTTCTCGCACAGCGGACGTCATTATCAAGAAAAATTTGCTTTACGTTGCGCCGGAACGTTTACTTCATCCTTTGCGGAACTGCCCTGCGTGACCTCCGGTATGATCGCACAAAAGTTCAGCGCTAGGCGTATACTAAAAGCGAAGTCTTCTTTGTCTAACCTCCTGCGGTCTTGCGGGGATTCGTTTGCTGACTCAGTTAAAAAAAAGTGAGAAGGAAGGCAAAGAAGGAGCACTTCCTCGCTTCTGTGTAGGAACTGGAGCGGCCGAGAGAGCGCAAGAGCGACAGTGAAGTGCGAGAGAGAAGTGAAGCGCGAAAGCCGTAAAGAAAGCAGCGTCAGCAGGAGAAATTAGCCAGAATAGCATCCGCTCGGCTGTCACACAGATAGGAATACAGCCGTTGAAAGGTCCCCAAGGCGTCGTCAATACGGCTGCGGTCGGCCGTTAAAAACAATGTCACCGTGGCCTGGCCGTCCTGCAACAAGTTGCATAAGCTGTGACGCGTTTCGCGAAGGACGTTCGGTTTAGCGTGCTCAAAAACAGTGTAGGCGCCAGTGCGCGGGCATGGATGCGTGCTTCGAGGCACGTCCAAACGGGCCCGTGGTTCGCCTAGCTGCGACTCCACGAGGCCTCGAAGGGGTTGGTTTGGAGAGGCCGCGGGTGCAGCAAGGCTTGGCTTCGCTTCGTTTGTTGTGCGGAAGATGTCGTGGGCTCCGTGCCCGTTGAGTTGAGCAGGAACGAAATTCGAGAATGCTCAAAAGTGCAGTGACAACGCTTACATTTTTCTTCTTCTGTGGCGGTGAAGGATGGCGAGGATAACAAGAAGGAACTGTTTTGAAACTCGCTACACGCCGCAATTTCGTACGTACAGTTTGAAAAGTTTAGCTAGGGACAAACAGAACATGAATTGATTTTTGTTTCATTTCTTTACTTTTCGCACTAAGTTTCAAATCACTGAATGCACCTATATAGCCATAGCTAGTGTCCAAAATAGCTTCTATTTCATTTAACGCTACCTATATTTGCCCGACACTTCGGTCGGGCAAATATAGGTACGCGCTAAGTAGTACGGTGGGCACTCAACTCTCTCTCTCTCTCTCTCTCTCACACACACACAAAAAAATCACCAAGTACATAGTCACGTCTATGTGCTGGGAACGCACGGTACACTGATTTCCGGCGTGTTCTGGTACAGACGATAAGTACTTCGCATGTTTGTCGCACATGGTCGAAAATATTGAGATGTGAACTTTTCATACTTGCTGTGGCCGCTGAACTATTGAGACGACCATACATACATACATACATACATACATACATACATACATACATACATACATACATACATACATACATACATACATACATACTGTTGCGACGCAGAATAAACTGGCGCGGGACCACAGTGCGACAAGGCAGAACTAGATCTGTATTCCACAGAGAATGCTATAGACTACTGGAGCAGCCGCAGCAACTTCGTCTTCATCCGAATGCCGGTGGGTGCAGCTCGTGCTTCTCAGTTGGCGATCTGCGGATGCCTTCTTGCATAGTATAGTCGTAACAATACATACATACATACATACATACATACATACATACATACATACATACATACATACATACATACATACATACATACATACATACATACATACTGTTGCGACGCAGAATAAACTGGCGCGGGACCACAGTGCGACAAGGCAGAACTAGATCTGTATTCCACAGAGAATGCTATAGACTACTGGAGCAGCCGCAGCAACTTCGTCTTCATCCGAATGCCGGTGGGTGCAGCTCGTGCTTCTCAGTTGGCGATCTGCGGATGCCTTCTTGCATAGTATAGTCGTAACAATACATACATACATACATACATACATACATACATACATACATACATACATACATACATACATACATACATACATACATACATACTGTTGCGACGCAGAATAAACTGGCGCGGGACCACAGTGCGACAAGGCAGAACTAGATCTGTATTCCACAGAGAATGCTATAGACTACTGGAGCAGCCGCAGCAACTTCGTCTTCATCCGAATGCCGGTGGGTGCAGCTCGTGCTTCTCAGTTGGTGATCTACGGATGCCTTCTTGCATAGTATAGTCGTAACAATACATACATACATACATACATACATACATACATACATACATACATACATACATACATACATACATACATACATACATACATACATACATACATACTGTTGCGACGCAGAATAAACTGGCGCGGGACCACAGTGCGACAAGGCAGAACTAGATCTGTATTCCACAGAGAATGCTATAGACTACTGGAGCAGCCGCAGCAACTTCGTCTTCATCCGAATGCCGGTGGGTGCAGCTCGTGCTTCTCAGTTGGCGATCTGCGGATGCCTTCTTGCATAGTATAGTCGTAACAATACATACATACATACATACATACATACATACATACATACATACATACATACATACATACATACATACATACATACATACATACATACATACATACTGTTGCGACGCAGAATAAACTGGCGCGGGACCACAGTGCGACAAGGCAGAACTAGATCTGTATTCCACAGAGAATGCTATAGACTACTGGAGCAGCCGCAGCAACTTCGTCTTCATCCGAATGCCGGTGGGTGCAGCTCGTGCTTCTCAGTTGGCGATCTGCGGATGCCTTCTTGCATAGTATAGTCGTAAACAATACATACATACATACATACATACATACATACATACATACATACATACATACATACATACATACATACATACATACATACATACATACATACTGTTGCGACGCAGAATAAACTGGCGCGGGACCACAGTGCGACAAGGCAGAACTAGATCTGTATTCCACAGAGAATGCTATAGACTACTGGAGCAGCCGCAGCAACTTCGTCTTCATCCGAATGCCGGTGGGTGCAGCTCGTGCTTCTCAGTTGGCGATCTGCGGATGCCTTCTTGCATAGTATAGTCGTAACAATACATACATACATACATACATACATACATACATACATACATACATACATACATACATACATACATACATACATACATACATACATACATACATACATACACACACCGCCCCACTGTTAAGTTGAAGGGACCGTTTGGTACCCGCGATCATTCATTGCTGTGATGGACACAACGACTCGAAGGCAAATTAATTTTGTTTGAAGGTAAGAACAATTTACTATATAAAGGACCAGTTTTAGTGCTACACAGTTTAAAAGAACGCTTGTGTACATTGCATAATTGATGCTGCTTTTTTTTCCTTTAAGAGAGAATAATTGTTTCAGCCACCCGCAGACTGGCCCGCTTTCTAGGAATTGTGTTCGCAGATCCATTTGTAAATTTGCATGAATTGCGCGATAGATAAAAATACTTGTGTATACGAGACCACGATGTGTATCATAGCTATATTATTACGTAATTAGTGCGGCTGTTATTACTTATTTATGATCGGATCGGCCTTTCTTGTATCATTTTTGTGTTATTTTTTCCGTACGCAACCTCTCCCCTCTATAATGTATTCTTATCGTGAAGGTATGTTACATAGATGAATAAATAAATAAATAAATAAATAAATAAATAAATAAATAAATAAATAAATAAATAAATAAATAAATAAACTAGCCTTTCGAGGAACAGGAAGATGCCAGTCTCCAGGCTCTATAACCTAAGCCTTCAGTCTCTCCGGGCCCAACGTTATACCAACGAAGAGATCCCTTCGTTATACATCTCGGCGCTCGTTTCTCGGTATTCGCATCTGTTGCTCGACGGGAGCGAAAAAAAAAACCGTAAATAAAGCAACGACGATACGCTTCTACGTTGGTGCGAGCACGTCGGCACTCGAATTGATCCAATAAAAATCAATTTGACGCACGACGCCCACTGCCATGGACGAAATCCAGATGGGCGTCTAGGAAGCTCGCACGTTTATTGAAACGCTCGCCTCGCGTGCGCCGATGCGAGGAGGACGGGTGTCGACCCCAGAGGTCAACCTTGAAAAACGCGGCCCATCGCCACCCTGCGCGCAGCCTCCAACAATGCAACGCGTCCTTCCTTCGCGCCCCATTCTTTCTGATTAGCGCCACGGCACAGTCTCATTACTGGGTCCAGGGGGTGTCGTCCATTTCGTCAGTGCAAATACATCACGTGTCATTCACGTCATTCCTTTTCTTTTTTTCTTTTTTTTGCCATCTTTGAGCCACGTAGTCTTGCTGTCGCGGAAATTTCTATATCGGTGCTTTTAAAGTAAATCGAGGGGCCCTTGAGGTTTCCGCTATTGCTTGCATCTTTGCTTCCTTCATTCCTATCTATCTATCTATCTATCTATCTATCTATCTATCTATCTATCTATCTATCTATCTATCTATCTATCTATCTATCTATCTATCTATCTATCTATCTATCTATCTATCTATCTATTCTTTTCTTTCGCGTCTCGTGCGCAACCTTCGGAGCTCCCGTTTTTTCTCCCTCCTGTGAGCGTATTGTATAAATCGTGGGGGGCCCGCTGAGGCCTGGCTTTATATTGACTTCCTGTAATGGGTAAGCACGCAGACTTCGAAGACTGTCCTTAGGGAAAATTAAATCAGCCGCGTGGTACAGGTATTACTTCGAGACAGGTGTAGTGTCGGGCGTACCTAAAAGGCTGCGAAATGTTAGAGGAAGGTAATGTCGTCTCGGACGAAGATTAATGCGATCGTTTCCTCGTAGACAGGAAGTAAAAAAAAAAAGAAAAGTTATATGTTTGGATTGGCGCGTGTTGGACGTTCCTTACAAAGAACCGAAGACAGCTTTATAAGAGGATTAAAGGCACGGGGAGAATAAACTTCCGTGAACGGGCGGAGGAGCAAATTTCTGTCTGTCCTTTTTTTTTCTCGTATACGTAGACCTTACAGTGCCGTCAGGTTTTGAGCATTTCCAGCGCTTCCGACGCCTCCGTTCTAGCAGTTGCAATAAGAGACTACGGCTACAAAATCTTCTTGGTGGTAGTTGGTTCATGTCCAACGGGCAATTTACTGCGCGAGTAGGAACATAGAGTTGAGTGCAAAAGAAGGAACACAGACAGGAAAGAGCGAGACTACGGGCTGGTAGTGTACAGCAGACTACAGTTAGAATTGATGTGGTATGTGATAGACCAAGATACGATCAGATCACACCAGAACCGATAGATAGATAGATAGATAGATAGATAGATAGATAGATAGATAGATAGATAGATAGATAGATAGATAGATAGATAGATAGATAGATAGATAGATAGATAGATAAACGAGAAGACCGAAGCTCCCAACCCGTGACTCTTCGCAGCATCACGCTAGCCTAATCCTCTCACGCTAATTCAGCGTAACTGCATGCGGCCTCCGCACGCGCAGACCTCCCTGTTTACGCATGAACGAATGTAAACACAGACGCGCCGGCGACGAGACCCGGTGACTCGGACAGGGAGCGCGCCGTAGCGGACCGACGTCGATACCGTATACGCTGTGCGGCGTGGCGGAGACTTGGGTCGAAACATGGCGCGTGACGCAGGCCATTCGGAGTCCGTTCGGAGAAGGAAACAAGCCCGAAACAAGCGACAGGTTTACTCGCTATACGGCACGGTTATTTCATCGATCGCGGCATTGTTCGACGCCGATGATCTCTCTACTGTGCAGCGACAAGGTCGCCTCTCTATGCTGTGGACGCTGAAGCTCGTGCAATAGAGTGTTGGGTACCCAAGCGTCTATGCGTACGCACGTGCTTGAGTTCTTTTGTACCCCCATTGGTGGACAGGGAAAAAAACAAAAGAGTGCAAGAACGTGGGGGCCCTAACGCTTGGGGGTTCCAATATTAAACCTCTCTAATATGTCGCACTATAGCGTATACATTTAGACTATATTCAGAGTATTTTACCGCGAAGTGTTTCACCGTGGTATCGATTACATTTTCACAGACCTCGTAGCGTAACTCATGCGATGTCTACCACTATACCAAGAGCACATTCGAAGCTTCAAGATCGACTTTCACAGGTGGATGGATGGATGGACGGATGGACGGTGGTACAAGGAGTCGTGGTGGCACGATTAGCAATCCTTGAAACTTTCAATTTGTTCTTCGCCGGCTTCGAAACAAGGAAATTTCGGTTAAAGAAAGCGCTTGCCGTACCAAAATGTTGCGTCGCAAAAACGTCGAAATAGGATATGGAGGTCGCGGCGAGCGTTTACAGAAATCTTCGACACATCAGGGCTCGTCGTGGAAGACTCGTCCCGATCCTGGTCCTAGTCTTTTTGTTCGCGGAGGTAGCCTGCACCGCTCGAGTACGACGACGTTTGGTATTCAGGTTGTATTAGGCAGAGCGAACGAACACGAAAGAACAGCACGACGAGGCAATATATAGCAGCAGACATTTAATTGCCATGAGCACGCATTCTGTATACATTTAGAGGGGAACTTCAAAGTATACGGAATGCCTATCTTCAAAGTTCTTAAAAATAAACAATACATATAAAAAAGTAAGCGATTGAGGCCGAACCACACAGCTGGAAGCTAAAAAGAGACGTTGAACCCAATCCCCAGCTCTCTTACAGCTTACCTTTTACGGATCCAACCGGTCTATACCAACCAACCATTTTGATTAATACCCACACACTTCAACAACCCCACCGTACCTTACAAATATAATCCACACGGCGTTGCAGGAAAACATGTGTATCTTTTTATTTTACAATTTCTTTAGGCTCTTTTTGTTTATGTTGGGGAAGACAGCGATGACGTCACAGCCTGCCCGTTGTCATACATATGGTTCTTGTGCCAGAAAAACTGAAGTGCCGGTGTCTTTCCAAGATGCACCGAGCTGTGCCAGGTCTTCTCAACTTCACAGCGATGACTCGACCACCGAAGGATCACCGTTTGGCTTTTGACAGCCTGTCTGCTCGGGAAGGTAGTGACGTCGTCAATGATGTGTCACAAAACACATCGTTGCCCGCATTAAAGGACGTGGGAATCTGCTGAAATTTCAAAACAAAATCAATTTTCAGGAAGACTGAGGCCCGTATTCGTATACGTACCTTATCCTTATCGCTTGTTTTCCTTATCTTTCCTATGCCCTTATCATGCTTGATGAACAAATTAGTCCAGTATCTACTAACAAGCCTTATGATAGTTTTTTGCATTGATTACCATTTACGTCCTCTTAACGCGCCTTAATGTCGCAGGGACGAAGAGGGAAAAAAGCGCTAAGGATAAGGTAGGTACAAATACGGATAAGGTACAAATACGGGCTAAAAGGACTTGCAGCCGTCTAGCTATGGCGTGTATTTTTCTAGTGTCAAGGGGAACATACACTGAAAATACCATTTAGCGATCTGTAGACATCGAACAATCGCCGTAGCCGCCCCCTAATTGCAACATGAAGACCACGGTCCTAGCAGCCCGAACAGCTACCATCTTGATGTTCGGTAACTTGAACGTTGATTGTACAAGGGACATGTCTGTTTTCGTACTATCCATTACCACTCCCTGTACGAAAGGGCGGTCGGTCGTTCCCGCGGCTGCCTTGCTATTTGGCGCGCACACGACCCGCTCCAAATAACTGGTCGAGCCAATAAATGGAATTAACATTTTTACGAGCCCGCGACATCTACGGAGAAGCGCGTACCGTCAAAAAGCGGACGAGTATACTGACGTCACAGAGAATGTCGTCCCACAGACAAATGCGCGGCGCTGTACGCGAGATCCGTCTAAATGTACAGTGAGTCGATGAATTGGCCCTGTTCCATACCAAACTCATATGTCCCTGTATAATATGCACCCTATGCAACTCCTAACAAACCTGCCACAGAAGGCAGGTTTGTCTTTTCGTCCACTTTAGTTCCTTTCTACTTACCCCAATATTACAATATCATAATTACGAATTGGAATAAATTCCCCTAGGCTTCGATGTTTGTTGTTTCATTAACTTGTTTCTAACAAATAAAGCGAGCCCTTGACCCCCTTTCGTTATATTATAGCTTGGGCCTCGTTGCGGCAGACTTGGTGCCTTAGGCAGCATATGAGGGTTCATTGGGCAGCAGCCACCTCAACGTAAGATCGCCTTCTACGTGACGCCTCCTGGCAGTAAGAGTGTGCCACACTCGCCGCCATGGCTACGAGTGGCGCTGCCTAACACTGCCGGGATTCCATATACATAAATACCTAATAAAGTTCACAGAGGGACGACCGCCTTCGTAGCTCAGCGGTAGAGCATCGGACGCGATATCCGGAGGTCGTGGGTTCGGTTCCCACTGAAGGCAGGTTTGTCTTTTCGTCCACTTTAATTCCTTTCTACTTACCCCAAAATTGCAATATCATAATTACGAATTGGAATAACTTCCCCTAGGCTTCAATGTTTGTTGTTTCATTAACTTGTTTCTAACAAATAAAGCGAGCCCTTGACCCCCTTTCGTTATATATATATATATATATATATATATATATATATATATATATATATATATATACCTATATATTACGTGTGTGGTTAGTAGCAGTGCACTTGCGGGTACTATACGTATGCACCAAATGTAAATTTCATATATGCTTACTTAGGGCAAACCAATATGCGAATTCCTCTGCTTTCTCTCGATTAATTTTCGTTAAGTATCGTGACGGCTACAGTAAAGTTGAGACCGATGGTGCCGAAGGTTCTTCTTCGGGATTACAGCTCCCCGCTCGGCGTCCTAAACGCACCGTCCGAGACGGCATGGGCGAGTTGGGAAGGAGCTGGCTGCCGCTGGTGTGGCGGCGATAGGCTCGCGGGCAAACGTGTAGCAATCGAAGAGAAGGCTCAGAGGCTTCAGTTTAAATAAAAGGTAACGAAAACTGTATTTACAGTAATATACAAAAAAGAATACATGGAGTTGACTCGTACATAAAAATAAAACTGATGCTGAACTATACGTAGGGCGACCCTACTCCGGCGTAGCCGGCAGTGCGTAGCACTTTTCCACCCGTTCAGCATGCCCCGTCCCACGGCGGAGCCATCTTTATCAACACAACCGCTCCGCCTTAACGTCTCAGCCGGCGAATCATATTCACTTCGCTCTGGCATTGGGCAGCGATTCCACCTTTTGTCCCGCCTCCTCAATTGGGGCGGTCCAATTGGTGAAATCACCACCCAGTCTGTTGACGGTGAGAGGGGTATGTTTGTACAATAATAAAAAAAGCACATTCATCAGCACATACATAAAACAACACATACATAAAAGCAAACCATGCCACCCAAGGCCGAAGGGCGATGGTAAAGATTGTGGGGCCGCGTCCCGCAAGATATGGCGCACGTGAAACGCGTTACATGCGCACGTGTCGCGTCTGATCAGGCGCAGTTACAGGAAGCGAACGGTGCTCAAAAGACTCGGAACCCCGAAAGAGTTATTGTTGTAAGGAAACGTTCTCATGGGAAAGTTGGTCCGTCAGCGCGTCTGCTTCTGGCTATTTCGTCAAACAAGCCTAGCCGCACCGACTTTCTTAGACGCGTGCTACCCCACGGCGTGCGAGGAAGGGACGCTTGAACAAAAGCCATTCCGCGGCACGCGTGGTCCACAACCCAGTGACCACAAAGCGGCGCTTCCGACGCCGAACAACAAAAGGCTCGCGCGTCTTCGTGGCTGTCAACACCGGCTCGTCTCATGCCGCCGCCACGATCAGCCCAGCCACCCCATGTCGTCGTGATGATGCACGAGGTGCGGTTTGCAGAACGACCGATGTGCAGCTGTCGCTGCGAGCTCACGCACAGAAGGGCCCGCCTTGGCCTCCATTCAGGCAAGCGGGGTGGTTTTGTCTCCGCGGTACGGAGAATTTCGGGCGGGCTACCACATCGGCTCGTCCGCCAATTTCGGAAGAACTGCCTTCCGAACCACCGCCCGCTTCCTCGCGCGCGCGGGCGCTCACAAGGTCGTGTGTACATGTACACCTGGAACGCCGCAGGGCGTCCTAAAGGTCCAGGCTATCCGAGGTCCGCCTGTGTCACCGCCGCGACCACTGTCCAAGCATCCCCCTCTTAGCCCCGCAGCGGGGTGCCCGTGTCCCCAGAAGACGCGGAAGACACATAAGAGGAAAGCAAATAAAATGAACAAAGACGGCCGGGGTACGATAAGCGGAAAGTCCATGCCGCGAAACACGTCCCATTGACCGACGTCGCCCGTCTCCGAGTGAAATCTTAAAGAAAAAAAACGCGCCTTGCTAGCGGCAGGCTTACAGCTACGTTGGCCCTTTAATTACTAAACTTATACTTGCACATCATATGTATATATGTACAGCTTATAACTCTAAAACCATCAGCTCATTTTTTAAATAACGTTTCCGACTTCTTATTAGGATTTTTGGGATTTCTATAACACCCCTCGCTCCTACACCGTGGTCTAGTGGCTATGGCATCACAAAAGGACAAAGTTGAGCGAGTTGGTGAGGGTCCATAGTCAAAAGAAGACACCCCTCCTCTTGCACGCCTCTTCTTTTGACTATGGCTATGGCATCATTCTGTTTATCTGAAGGTCGCGGAATCGAATCCCGGCTGCGGCTGCTGCATATTGATGGTGGCTAAACGTTGAAGTCGCTGTACTGTGCGATGACGGAGCACGTTGAGGAACCCCAGGTGGTTGAAATTTGCAGAGCCCTCCAGTATATGGCGTCTCTCATAATTGCAGTGTGGCTTTCGGACGTAAAACCCAAGAAATCATTATTATATAACACCCCTCCTTACGGGCCGCGTAACAATATTCAGTGCCATAAATATTGTTACGCTAGCGAGGAACAGTCACAGAAGCGTCCAGATGTCGCGGTAGGAGACTTTGCCCGTTACGAACAGGTCATACTGTCTGTCCTCTTGAGCATTTGTGGCTCCGTATTCTGTAGAGGCTTGCTAATATTCAAAGATTTTGAATATGGAATTGATCAGTGTCCTGTTCAGTTCGATCTTCGAATAGAGCGTCGGTTGTTCGCAAATGCGAACATTTTTCGAACGTTTCAGAAATCTTAAGCGCAGCTGTATAAACACAAGATTTGTACAAAAGTAGGAATAATTTCATTCCCGCTGCCATATTCTATAGTGACAAAGCATAAGTGCTTATGCGGAGCATCGAGCCACATGGTACGTTCCGGGCAGCGCGGCTTTACCGGTCACACAACGGTCATTGGCGCTTATTTCTCGTCAGTCATGTGGCCGCGGGGGTGCTGGCTATTTTAGCCGGGCGTTGGTTTTCATGTTCAAGTTGTGAATCTACGAGGATGGCGATATCGATTTACTGCATAGAAAGAACGGCTGTTCGCTATTGGAAACGTGCTTTAGAAGTATCCAATTATCGATTCGGTTGGCTTCTGCCACCCTTCGGTTCGTGACCGATAACATTTCCTTCGAAATATTCTTATTAACTGGTTTTAGTGTGTCATTACATTAAGACGTTCACAGGCGTGAGAGGCGAGGTACGCTCGCGGGCGGTCTTCCTCTTTCTTTCTTTCTTTCTTTCTTTCCTTCCTTCCTTCTCTTTGCATCCCTGCTCTTTCTTTCTTTCCTTCCTACCTTCGTTCCTCCATTCTCTCTTTCTTCTTTCTTTCTCTCCTTCTTTCTTTCTTTCTCTTTTTCTCGCCATCCATCCATCCATCCATCCGTCCGTCCGTCCGTCCGTCCGTCCGTCCGTCCGTCCGTCCGTCCGTCCGTCCATGCGTCCGTCCATCCACCCATCCATCCATCCATCCATCCATCCATCCATCCATCCATCCATCCATCCATCCATCCATCCACCCACCCACCCGGGTAAGTCTTAATCAGCCGAGAAGCTACTTAACGCAGGAGCGCGCATATTTCCGCGAAACCTGCCCGATTCGTGACGCTATAAAAGGTTTAATTCGCAATCTTTTCTCCTAACCATTACTACGCGAACGCGGTTCGTTCTCGCCGCTTCTCGACCACCTATAAATCAGCGACGGCTTCTTTGCGACCCAGTGCCGTCGGAACTAGTTTGGGCTTGCAGTTGCGTGCGTCTTTCGTGTGGGCTTGGAATATCGATTATAGCGCTGGCTTTTTTTTTTTTATTGAAGTGGTGAATAGGAGAGGTTGGTGCCTTTAGTATGGCACCGGCTACTCCTTCTCACTTAGCAATCTTAGAAAATTTTCAATGAAGAAGTAAAAAAAAAAACAGCAAGAAAGAAAGTTTCACAAGACATACACATTTGTCACACTAAAAAGGCCAGCGCTATATACAGTTCGACAGTGCGTGGATTAGAGTTCCATGCCGACGTTCACATAGGAAGCGTGTGCACATGCGATTAGAATAGTTCATATGTACGTCTGTGCGAAACAAAATACACACAACACAAGTAATTAGACATAATCTGAAACATGTGAGAACAACAAAGAGCACTGTTGAATACACAGGGGTGACATTATTCATTGTGTCTTTGGAATCAAGCCAAAGTTAATATTTCCAGAGGATATTTGTATCTTCTAAGAACTTTTTTAGTGCATATAGGGCTCTTTTCTGAAGGACCGCTGTTGGCCACGGACCAAGGATCTTTTTTAGGGTAAAAGGTCTTCTATCTAAAAGCGACAAATTGGCTCGCAGCACACTCCGTGGGGAATCGTGCTTTGTGCACTCGAGCAGAAGATGATGTATATCTTCGTCTGGGTGACCACATGAGCACTGCGGGCTAGACACCCGTTGGATCCTGTAGAGGAAGTGCCTCGTAAATGCTGTACCAAGCCGCAGGCGGTGAAGCAATGTTTGGAACTTTCTATTTTCGTTCAGACTTGTTGGAATCGAGAGTTGTATGCCTGGGTCGATGGAAAATAAGTCTGATCTCTTTGATTTTTCGTCAAACCAACCCTCTTTGCTGAGCTCAAAGGACATTTTTCTCAGGAGTAGACGGATTTCATTGCGCGAAATAGGAAGACCAATTGTCTCTTCGTTACTGTGTGCACGACCTGCTGCTGCATCCGCTGCTGTATTACCGGGAATATTGCAATGTCCTGGTATCCACTGAAGCGCAATTGTGTGGTTCATAGCACTTGCTTTTGTGTGTTCTTTGAGCGTCTCATACAGCAATATACTATCTATTGATATTTTCTCATTGCTTTTTAGTGATGCAACGGCTGCTTGCGAGTCACTAAGAATAAGCCATTTTTGTGCCTTTTTTACCGTTGTAATGAAGCGCAACGGACAGAGGATTGCAAAAAGCTCTGCAACAGTGGAGGATGTCACACGAGAGATTTTAAATGTTCGCTCTATAGACAACTGTGGTACAACAAACGCAGAAGTAGATGATTTGTTATTGCACGAACCATCTGTATAAACGTGGACGTATTGTGGATATGATGAGTAAATTTGGAATAGCGCCAATTGCTGAGCGGCTACCATGAACATGTCTTTTTTAGATATTATTCCCTCGACTGATAGTTCCACTTTAGGCTTTGTTAACATCCAAGGAGGGTAGCTAATGTCTACCTCAGATATTTCGAAACACGGCAGTGTTGCTTTGTATTGACGAACAGTATCGTGAATTCTGCTTCTGCTTCTGTCGCTTAGTGCGTAACCTAAGGGATGAGCCTCGTGTTGTGTTAAAATGCGATAAACGTGCCTGCAAGTTTCAACCGTTCGCAAGACTGAAAAAGGCGGGTAGCGAGCTTCAGCGACTACTAGTGAACTCGAGGTCGCCTGCGGGACACCAAGACAAATCCTCAGCCCCCTTGCGAGTAAGCGCTGGAGACGTTCCTCAGAACTTTGTGATAAGCCATGGAGAATAGGCGCAGAATAAGCAATTTTTTGCTTTATAAGGGCGTTATGCACTTGTAATATGGAAGAGACTGATCCTCCCCATGTGGTGCCAGCTAGTCGGCGAAGTACATTTACTACTGAGTTCACCTGCTTCTCAATACCACGGATATGAGACGCCCACGACAACTGTCTGTCAAGAGTAATGCCAAGAAATTTATGTTCTTTCGCGGACATCAAAGATTGTCCCTCAAGTGTAAGATTGAAGTCCTTCAGATGTCGCCTAGTGAAAGGCAGGACTGCGGTTTTCGCGAGCGAGAGACTCATACCTCACCTCTTTCTTTCAAAAAGCTATGTATAATGTCGAGCCCCTGTTGCAGTGTTGATTGTATTTCTCGTGCATGCAGCCCAGATGCCCATATGCAGATATCATCTGCGTACAATGAATAGTGTAGGCCTGGCGGTAGCTTTCGTGGTAAGGCAGCCATGACACAATTGAATAGAAACGGGCTAAAAACGCTGCCTTGTGGAACGCCCTGTGTGACGATGTGACAGTTGCTTTTACCGTCGCTTGTCTCCATAAAGACTTTTCTTTCGCTTAAGAAATTGGATATCCATCGCAGTGTTCGACCGCTTATTCCCAGATCTAGCATGCCAGCAAGCACGTGTACGTGGTTTACTGTGTCGAATGCTCTCTGGATATCTAAGAATACGGCAACTGTCAAATGCCCACACATTCGTTCATGTTCGATACACGTGACTATGTCTATCACAGCATCCATGGCACTCCGCTTTTGTCGAAAGCCTGTCATGTAGTTTGAAAGCACCACCATTGCAGTCGAAAGCACCACCATTCGCACCACCATTGCAGTCGACTGTCTACCATCTTCTCCATTAACTTACAAAGACAGCTTGTGAGACTGACGGACCTGAAGGAGTCAAGACAAAGTGGAGTTTTCCCTGGTTTGAGTAGTGGGATTACCCGAGCTAACTTCCACGAATCTGGAAGAGCTTCTCTTATCCAAATATTATTATATATCTCTAGAACAGCATTTCTGCCTGCTGGTCCGAGGTTCTGTAGCATGATATACGTTACGCCATCTGGGCCTGCAGCCGTCTTCTTACTACATAACGCAAGAACACTTTTCAGTTCGTCTAAACTGAATTCACAGTCAAGTTGAGGGTGCTGTGACATAAAGCAAGCAAGAACCTTCTGATCTTGAAGCACTACGGAATTTTGAAGCTCTGGGCAACTAACTGACACTCCTGGCCTAGCTATAAACTGGCAAAATTCGTCAGCGACAGCTGTTTGTGGAGTGTTTCGGGCTACAGCAAGGGGTCGGAATGGGTGGCTCTGGGTAACGGGGCCACTGAAGGATCTTATAATGGTCCATATTTTTGGAACTGGAGTGAATGGGGACAGTGACGTGCAGTATTCGCGCCATCGCCGTGTACCTAATTTCTGTAAGCGTCTGCGCGAAGTGGAGTGAACTTTTTGTGCCATCTTGTAATCGTCAAGTTTTCCGCTGCGACGGTAAGCGCGTTCTGCTCGTCGCCTGATTGCTCTAAGACGTTCGTATTCCCCATCCACTGCAGAGTACTCATTCGGAACAAGAACTTGTTTCGTACAATTATTATAAGACTCGCACAACACGTCTGTAAAGCTTTCCAAGTTCGGATTTTCGCCCAGAGAGTTAGTTATGCAGTGACGGAAATATTGCCAGTTAGTATATTTTGAGTAGCGGCGGGTTCCCGGACTCCGTATAAGCCTATGCTTTACTAAAATTGGAAAATGGTCACTGCCATGGGTTTCAATATCGGTCGACCACTCAACGCCATCGAGAAGGTCATGTGAACACAGCGTGACATCTATACAGCTGGAGTAGCGATACCCTCGCAGAAACTTTGGAGAGCCATCATTTAACACCACAAAACTGCATTTTTCCGCGGCACACTCGACAATGTTTCCACGAGAATCATTATATTCACTTCCCCAAATGACGTTATGTGCGTTGAAATCCCCACAAACCAGCACAGATGACTCCGCAATGCTAAACATTTTTCTAACTTGTCTACAGCAATTCTGCTAGAAGGTTGTAGATAAAGACTTATCACTGTAACAGATGTGTACCTAACCGATATCTTGCACGCTACAAACTCCGGTATTTCAGAATCGCTCGACTGCACTAAACATGATGGCAAGTCTTTTCTGACGCATAACATTGCTCTGCTAATTCCAGTAACACGTTATGACTTATAAATAACATAATTTGAAAGACGGAACCCGTCTCCTACGCCTGCCTCCTGTATACATAGTACAGGAAAGTTATGCTGAGCGAGTAGCTTGCGAAAGTCAGCTGACTTGTTTCGAATGCTATTAGCATTCCACTGAAATATGAATACATTGTCATAGCGACTACTCATTGTAAACCTGCCGTGACTCTGTTGGTGGTTGTGGAATCACCAATGACTCCATAGACAGCAGTGCTTTTACCTCTGGCAGGTTGTTTGCCTGTGGAATGGCGCTGAGGATTGCACGGAGAGCTGTGAAAAGCATGGGCAGGAGCACATGAGCCATGGGTACGGGCGCGTAATCACTTGTCGACGCTGAAGCTCCAGGCGCGGTAGTAGCAGGTTGTCGAAGTGCTGCTTGAGGTGGTCGCTGAGATGACTGGTTTCGCTGGGGCGAATGCTGACGTCGCTGATATGGAGTCAGATGAGGTTGCTGGTACAATGGAACAGGTTGCTGCTGAGCGGCGCGGCCAGACTCATGTGATGTCTGGGCACAATGTGCCGCATTCCCTGTAGACTGATCGTGACGCTCGGTGCTGGGACCTTGACGACCAGGTCGCTTTAAAGTTGCCGAATAACTGCGTTTGTCTCTTTGCTCCTGCTCTTGGTTGGAGATAGAAGGCGCGGATCTTACGGTGTCAGGGTTGGGTGATGGCGCATTATGTGGAGGCAGTCTCCCGTAAATCAGCTCTTGTCTACGCAGCTTCGAGGCAGCTATGTTCTGCGGGCACCCGGAGTACGAAGCTGCGTGATTTCCACCACATTTTGCACACTTTGGTTGACGTACCGACTTGCACTCCGAGTGGTTGTGGTCCTCTGAACAAATCTTGCAGCGACGTGGTCTGTGGCAGTTCTTCGCTAAGTGACCAAATCTTTGACAGTTGTAACACCTCAGCGTAGGGCCTAGGTATTCCTCCACTGAATGACTCGTGAATCCCAAATGAACTCTCTGCGGCATTGGTTTGTCTTCTCTGAAGTGCAGAATAACCGTTCTCAGGGGGTGAGATACTACCGACCCATCTTCTTGACGATTAAATCTCGCCTGACGGCGGGAAGATGTCACTCCAAATTCCTTGAGGAAATCAAGCAGCTGTTCTTCTGTGTACTGAACTGGCACATGGCGTATCTTGCCGACGTTCCTTGTATAAGATGCAGGAATAGATGTCTTGACTCCCAAGCCAGCCACTTCGCTCATCGACAGAAGATGTCTTGCTGATGACAATGAAGCAACGTTGACAGAGAAGCTTCCATCTCTGTTCACGCGAAAAGACTGCACCTTTTCCTTTGCCGCGGAAACAATTTCTGATGCAAAGCGGTTGGGGTTAACTTGCCAGAAATTTGAGCCTTCGTCTGTGGCGAAAAACAACTGGGATTCCTTCAGATCTCTTCTTTTTATAGGACACTAAAGTAAACGGCGTCTCATCACAGTCGATGTCTTCGTCTTCGCTTAGGTCATACGTGGATGTCTTGTCTTCGTCAACGCGGAGTTCCTTGGCTTCGCTTTCGCCTGCGTCATCCATGTTCGCCGAAGGTGCACTGCCGTTCGCAGCAGCGTTGAGGGCTAGCGTCGCCGGTTTAAGAACATTAGTCGCCTGCTGAGGCACATCTGAACGCTGGGCCGAGTCTGCGGCACTCATGTGCCTCAGAACGCGCTGTCTGTCATATGGCTCGTGCCGGCGTTCTTTGCTGCCTACTGCCGTTGTAGTGCCGATGCGCTGGATTGCGCAGCAAATCTACACGATAACGAGCTCGGTCTTCAGCACATACGTTCCCACAGGATGCTAGTTATCTTCGGTCGGCAATAGAAAGTCTCAAAAGAGGCCAGAAACGTCGAAAACAGGAAAAAAAATATCAGCTCACCAAAGAAGGAGCGGCCGCTCGGGAACGTCTTCTTCTTCTTCCCTCCTTCAAGGCAACTGGCGGCTAATACACTTGAGCGGCTAATACACTTGAGCTAACTCATACACGCTGGAATGTATGCACAGTACCTTTCCTTTCTATCGTCCATCATCTCTTCTTTTCTATATATATATTACAGAAGGAAATGGAGGAATGAGAGGCAGAAGGGAATGCAGAAATGATGATGAGGTAAAGCGTCGCGGTATGCGCTAGTTCAGCCTGTTTATCTATGCACCAATTCGCCCAACGTAGTCCCTTGCGAAAGGCAGGGAGGCTGATCAGGTACCGTCTGATTTGCTAGCCTGCAATGGTGGAAAGGGGAAAGTGGGCAGATAAAAAAAAGGGAAGTGAAAATAGGGAACGAGTGATACGTGCGCACACATTTCGACGTCCAACGCGCATGCGCGGACGGACACGGCCGAGAGTTAATAACACGACAGCGCTAAGGAGCACGTGTCACAGCAAATCTGGAATAAGCATAGGTGTTCCACGGCGGAAATAGCCACGAGCTATACCGCATTGCTAAGCAGTGTAAGCACCCGCCTACGCAAGCCCTCCTCACGGCACAGGTGTGCGTTAGTGAAAAAAGTTCAATTTGTCAAACAAGGAGTTCAATTTGTCTAAGTAAAACCCGCCAGAAATATTGCAACGTACGGTTTAACTAACGCCTACTCACATGAGAGCTCGGACTGTAACTTACCGTATTCAGTGTTCATTAACCCCCGTTTGGTTTTTGGCATGCGTGTAGGGTGGCCAGGACACCCGCAAGTTGTTTCATCAGCTTTTCCCCCTGGTCTCCCACATTTCTTTATTTTTGCGAATGAATGAATGAATGAATGAATGAATGAACAGGAAGACACAATTATGTTGCGAAGAGGCGATGCTAATGGGGCCCAATGACGCTGTAGCGTTCTCCAACTGCTCTTCAGAGTCCAGACCCACTGGACTGTAGCGAAGAAAGTGCACCGATTCTAGGAAAGGGACGATGGCGTGCATGCACGCGTTCCGAGACACCGAGAATTTTCAGCGCGCTTCTAGATGATGGAGCTGTCTTCCTGTTGAGCGAAAGGTGCCGCGCTGCTAATTGCGAGAAAACGGGCTCGATTACAGGCTACGAAAATGACATTCGATGAAGGAGAAATGCGAGGACACTTGAAAACGTTCGGCAGATGAGAGGACCTCTTCGTAACGTTGGCAGGACAAATAGGTTTTGGTTGAAGTTTTCGCCTTTTATCTCAAGAGCACTTACATACTTCGATTTAGGTGCACACCAAATAACGCCACCTGGCCAAAATTAATATGCAGTTCTTCAGTATGGCGCGCTTTCTAATCGCATCGTGTTTTTGGTACGTAAAATCTAATAAATTATTAAACACTTGCTCTTTTTTTTTCTCTAGAAATTCTAAGTTATGTTTTAGGATTTCAACTATAACCGATACGAGCCAATACCCTCTGCATTTTTTGTTTCCATAGTGCCTGTTAGAAATAAACGCTATGTATATATATTCTGCTTTCTATGATAGTAGACCGTCTCGGTACCGTTCTAGTATTTATCTTCGTGATCTCCTCTCCCGCGGGTGCTTGTCTCTTGTTATGGTAATTTTGAAATTTTTGTTCTACTTATAGGATCTCCTTACCGCGTAATCTTCCTCGGAATTCCCGCTTCTGTTGCACACCCCTTTTTTCCCCCTGTCTTCATTTTTCTTTCCGATGATCGGTGGAATGGATTCAAGGTGCTCCGTTTCATTCCGGCCTTTTTTACCCTATTGTCGCCTTTTCGGTTCAATCTAGAAGAGTTTTCTCGGAAACAGGTCGTGCGGGAGATGACCACGTGTCTTCCACGCACGCCATCCCGCTGCCTATCGTCTACCCAGTGGCGCTGCGAATTTCGCAAGCCGTAATAGAATGTTCTTTCTCGGAAAATTCCAGTCACTGAGAGGTTTGCCTAGGACATATAGCGTGCGGCGTTCCGCGCCCAATATCCATCTAATGTAGCGTGACCCGAACTTTTTGAGAGTGAACACGCAACATTTTTTTTTAGCGTATAATCAAACCGTGCCGGTCAGTCATGGGGCCTCAGGACGGTGAGCATGTGAGCCAAATGTTAGTAAGCCGAAAGCCTAACATGTCTCGTTCGGTGGTAACCTCGAACAAGTGGAGCAAATAATCGCAACAGTTCGCCCGAAACTGTGTACCAGGAAAATTAACTCACTAACGTCATTGTAAAGACCTTAACATTATGTATGCGTCGACGGGTAGTTATATAACCGAATGAGGCCTTATTTCCGAAAAACAGTTGTGCGTTGGAGGATGATGAAAAAAAATAAAAATAAATAAACGCCGTAGAAAGGGAGCTTGAGAAACCTGAACCCCGTCACAAGCATCGGGACAGGTCAGTAAAGCATGGAAGACAAAAAAAAAAAAAAACCAATAAAGGCATAATTTTGTGCAGCAGGTAAGCGAACACACGCACATAGATGCCACTGACGCTTATCATAACAGATGCATAAGAGTTGCGCTGAAAAATTCTTAGCAAAAAACAAACAAACAAACAAGCAGTGGAAATCACAACAGGATAAAGGAAAAAAGAAAAGGTACGCAACGACCAAAATGCGTTTTCAAATACAGAGACCGAGCAGCACAGGTATGAGCCACACAACTGCAGTATCGTCGATCGTGACGTATATACGACGAGCATATCATTCTAGAAGTCTAAAGATCAAGCACCGATGTTCATCATACATTCTGTACCTTCCAAATTTTGGTGTATGCCAGGTTAACGAGACGGCCGGGAGAGTACCGAGGCGTAGGATGGACGGACGGACGGACGGACGGACGGACACGCAGTCAAAGTTGCTCAAGTTCGGCAAGAAATGCTTCGAATTTAAAATGCTGAATAATGCAGTCTCAGTAAGCAAAATAAGCAAGCCACGTAAGGAATTAGCAGGCAAATCAGACGGTTTACATGATCGTCACCGAAAGAATAATAGTAATGAGAGGATGATGATGATGATTAATGTCATGAAGAAAAGAAGAAGAAGATGATGATGACGATGGTGAAGATGAAGAAGATGATACATGAAGAAATACATGAAGAAGAAAAAGAACAACGAGAAGAAAACCCGGACCAAGTAAGTGCGCATCAGCTTTGCTGCTTCGCTAGCCGTGCTCCACTAGGGCAAGCTGCGCAATTTTTTTTTCCTTGTTCTAGTGTCCCTGTCGTGTTCGCGCAGCTTTCAATGACGCCCCAAAATTCTGTATTCTTGTATCCGCATTAGGGGATATCTTTTTCGTCTTGTTGCAGAAGTGTCTGCGAAAAATATCTCTGTTCCGGAATACTCCTCAGAGTATCTCTGCGAAACCCTGGTTCCCTACTGAAAAAGTCCCTTTCCGTATTCCAATAATTTCATATTTTCCATACAAAGTCCATAAGTCTTCCATATACTTGCCTTATATTTTCTATATTTTTCCATATGAGTCTTACGGAAACATACGGAATTATCGGAACGACCATACGGAACGTTTCAGTTGGGTTCATACGAATTCATGTAACGCTTGTTTGTGCAACTGTATTTCTTTAGTGTTTCGTCTGTTTTTGCGCTGTATCTACAATGTATGGCGCCAGAGTGACGTCATTGAAGTAGTCCTTTGCTCCTAATAGCGAAAGTTTCATTTAATTTACCGAAAACCTTTTTCTTGTTGCTAAATATAAGGAACATCAAAAGAGTGGGTAATCTAGACAAAAAAGCGCGATGTTGGACTATGCATGAGGTGCTGGGTTCAAATCCAAATGCAGGATGCAGTAAACTTTGGTGTGCCATAGAGTGAAAAGAAATTGACATTTTAAGGAGCCATACATAAAAAAAAAAATTAAGGTCATTCCAGAGTACGCCATGCATGTACGCTTTGTGTTGCGTGCTATATGGCAAATTCTGGTTTTACGAGCGTAACAGACCAGAAATTATATTTCGAAAATGCTCCATTTCTCACTTCCTTTTCATACCTCTCTCGACGTCTTTTGAAGTACATTTGGAGTGACTGTCGGATCAGCGGTTGCTTTTGCAGAAGAGCTCTATTAGTGGACCCTGTGTAGTTGCTGGCGTTGTAGGAGTAGTCCGCAGGACATTAATTGGGTGATTCGGGAGGTCGCGTGGTCTGCCTTTTCCCTTTCAGATTGAGCGCTTGTCTCAAATTTTCGGGGGGCGGACTCGTCTCGCACCCCTCATGGACTCTTAGACATTCTGCCGAAGAAAGAAAGAAAGAAAGAAAGAAAGAAAGAAAGAAAGAAAGAAAGAAAGAAAGAAAGAAAGAAAGAAAGAAAGAAGAAAGAAAGAAGAAAGAAAGAAAGAAAGAAAGAAAGAAAGAAAGAAAGAAAGAAAACAAACTCTCAGGTTGTGCAGAAGGTAGAAGCGGATACGCGCTTCCCTCGACCAAATGCGCACATTGTTGCCCTCAACCCATCGCTGCATGATAGTCAGTAATAATGATAGTGCTGCGCCGCGCCACGGTGGTCTAGTGGCTATGGCACTCGGCTGCTGATACGAGGGTCGCGGGATCGAATCCCGACCGCGACGGCTGCATTTCGATGGAGGCGTAATGCTGGAGGCTCTTGTACATGTGCGGTGTCAGTGCACGTTAAAGAACCCCAGGTGGTCGAAATTTCCGGAGCCCTCCACAACGGACGGCGTCTCTCATAACCATAGCTGGTTTTGGGACGTGAAAACCCCACATATCAAAATCGGCCCTAATGCCTATGCGCATGTTGCCAATTCCTGGGACAGTTCCGCCGTTAGAATTAGTTGCCGGCTCTGCGGTTACGTTCATGTTCCCGCACCTGCATACTGACGCTTGCGATGTGCCGCAGTGATGTTTCTTAGGTGTTGCTTCGGCTAAAGCCCGCGTTTATTTGGTTCGTGTAGAGGCACCTGGCGGGCGTGTATGTGCCTATATTTGGCTATCAGAAAGGGCCACAGCTTTGCTCTCCGATGGATTTCACTGTGTAATAACGGCCGTTGCTTTTTTCTGGTTATAAATTACCTTTATGGTTATTTATTGCCATCTCAACTGCGTGCAGCGGAATGATGAAATGCGCGTGTCTGTGAAGAAAAGTTGAAAAACAAGGAGGGAGGAAGTTTCTAGCCCGGAGGTAATCGAAGCCGTCTATGTATAGCACGAGGCGCTGTTTCAAAACACCGAAGGCTACTACACCTACACTCAAGTTGCGTAGCCCATCGCAGGTAGAGCGTCAAGCTGTATCGGATCCTCGTACACATACCTGCGTGGCATTTCCGACACTGCTCGCGACTAAATGCCACCTCGCACTCGACAAATCGGGCGGTATAACATGAACCGTTCTCTGATCGAGCGTTCAATTTCGACGCGTCTTGCAAGTGTGCGCAAGGTGGGAAGTGTAATAACGGTTTCTAAAAACGTACTCTACACTCGCGGCGTCTTTCTGCGAGTGGGAGGCGGACAAGGTGAAATTTGTCTTCATACCACTTTTTGTTGCTTTCTTTCGGTGTACTGGAACTCCATTTTTTGCAATTTTCTGTTTTCTTTCTAGCTCAGTATGAAAGATGCGCTTTCCCAATGTTCGTCGTTCGTGACGTTGCCCGTAAACTTATACCGTGCATTGCCGCTCGAGATTGATGACGCTATATTTATACCTTGGCGTATAGGACGTTGCAGTTCCCTGTATCCTATGTGCAGGGCATTGCAATCGTAAACTGCCCTTGTCTGCATTCGACGATCGATAAAAAAAAAAAAAAGAAGCATGCGTGTGTTCCTCGTCACGATAGCAATGATGGCCCGAACCGACGTGCCTTTGCCTCGCATGTCAAGAGCTGCTTTGAGTTACGGAGAAATATACGAACGGGAGAGTTGTCTGAATGTCATGTTTCGGCAGTTCGTGATGGGCAAGTATGTCTGTTTTTTTCCCCCTCCTCGACTGAGGGTGCTGTCCAGTATCGAAAGCGAAATGAAACAATAAATATTCGTAATGAAGATTCCAGTAACATTTTGTTAATAGCTAGCAAATGATTGAGCCCATTATACGCCCTGTTTATAGATGAGGGCGTAATATGCCGCTCATGTAACGGGCGCCCTGTACAAGTAGCAATCGCGGCCCTCAAAAAATAAGAAAAAAAGAAAGAAAGAAAAACGCACTTGCGTGAAGTCGCTGAGCAATTTCCCTGCTTGAATATCGTCATTCCGTTTTGTTCAGACCGGATTTCGAATTCTCTACCTTTCACAACGTACTTCGCTCCAACTACGGATGTCACGCATTACGTCGCACTACTGTTGGCTACTTATTGAATGATCCATAAGTTTACCGTATTAAGGGACTCGCCACCCCGTTGTTCCTTCTGCTTTTTTTTTTTCTTTCGGGAAATATTTTCGACGGTTGAAACGGAGCTCACGTAGACGACAACGAAGTGGGAATGGCGGTAGCGATGCTGAACACCGATGAACAAATTACCTAACTACAGAAATTGCCCAGACGATGTTGCGAACAATGACGTGGTTGTGACAGTGCAAGACTCGGATGGTAAAGTGATAACAGTGGCACCACCTCACTAGGAGAACAAGCGAAATGCACTCCCAGCCGGTGTTAATGAACAAGACGATTTACCAGACTTTGTTCGATATATCTAATTTCGAAATAGGTTAACCCTCTTTTGAACGAATTTTGGCACCTAGTTCGTTATGCGCGATGTTGCGAACAGTGATGCGAAGATTAGTCAACGTAGGAAAGGCACGCCCGTAACGGGGAATAATTACGCCAAAGTTATTTTTATTCCATCGAAAAGCACTCATATATTAGCAGTAGGCAGTGAGAGTGAGAGAGAATATTTTATTGATGACTCCGGAAGCAGCAGGCAGTGATTTACACCTGCAGGCTTCCTTTACAGTTCCATCAATAAGCGGAGGAATGTTGTTGTTGTTGTTGTTTTATGGGGTTTTACGTCCCAAAACCAGTTCTGATTATGAGAGACGCCGTAGTGGAGGGCTCCGGAAATTTCGACCACCTGGGGTTCTTTAACGTGCACTGACATCGCACAGCACACGGGCCTCAACATTTCGCCTCCATCGAAATGCAGCCGCCGCGGCCGGGATTCGATCCCGCGACCCTCGGATCAGCAGCCGAGTACCTTAGCCACTAGACCACCGTGGCGGGGCAGCGGAGGAATGCCAGAGCATGTGTGTTTGCCAGCGCCGCAACGCAAACACACAGATTAGGCACTGCAAGAGTCGCGAGAGCAGTTGTGGTAAATTAACGCGACGCTAAGGCTTGTTAGAGCGGCGAAGGTGCATAGGGGCGGTGCGGCTGTAGACGGTACTCTAGGACACCACCCGAAGCCGGAGGAGAAGCGCGTTTGCGCCTGTTTGGTGACACGTCGCGCACGCTCCCACTTCGATATAACGAAAGCCTGGTTCGTTGTAAACGATGCATTTTGCGTGCATAACGACAGAACTTCAAGTGTTTGGTATAGAGAATGTTTTGCTTTATCCGAGTTAGTTATATTCAGGTTGGACTGTAATACTCATGAGTACAACGGCAGCGGGGAGCGCAGTCGCCTGCTGTCTATACTAAAAAATTTCAGTGGAAGACGTCGGCATTTGTGCATGACGTTGTGGTACATCACGACGTTACCACTGATGCCCGCCTAAGCTTCTTACTGTATCCCATTATATACTGTAAGTGTCGTGTTGGTGCGACACGTCGCGCCGGTACGTACGTATTTTTGACGGTGAAACCCTGTCGCCATGACATGCAGGTATGCGTGTCATTATGCGTAGAATGAGGAAAATAACAAAAAACAAGGAGGGGGGGGGATGTTTATGGAGAAAGGCGGCGACGACGGCATAAGCCTTCGAAAAAATGCAATCTAGGAAAAAAAACTTCACCTCCTTATTGCGCCAGCGGGCCACTTGATTTTGCAAGACTTTGCAAAAACTTTTGCATGCAAGAAGCGGCGCTTCCTCTAAATATAGAGGAGGCTCGGCAAGAAAAATAAAATGGAGCTGCCATGCAGTAATGAGATTCAGCACGAAATGCCAATGCAGTGCCTCGCAACTCGCGACGAATGCAATTCACAAGGGCACTTTCTGCGTTCAGTGCCGTATAAATCTATGCATAGCAGGATCAGCTGTGGAAGCTTCAATCTCTTTACAAATTCGAAACTGAAACTTTGCATTTTGTAATTCTGACTCTGTCAACGGTGGACGCTTTGTGTGACTTGAGTGTTTTGTGTACGGAACACCTCAAATCCTTTTTTTTAGCGACAGTTTCTTCCTTTGCAAATATTATCTGTATGTTAAACAGTATCTTCTTTTACCTTAAAGTATGTCTTCTTTGCGTATATCAAACAAGAACTGAATACGTTCTTTTTACCTATCTTCCTGGTTTTGTACCTATTGTTCCGAAGAAGAATGCAAGACTTGTCGAAACATTGGTGCTAGCGACATTCCTCGTTCTCATTGTCTTCGACGATCCCTTCATCACATGCACCGTTAACCGTTTTCGTATATTCCTAGTGAACTGCACTTATGAATAGGTAAGATATGAATATGCAGCGATGTACTGGCATGTTTTGTTCTTCCGAGAACAAAAAGAAGCTGTCCAAGCCTATACGAGGTCCTCCTCCCCTGCTCACAGTTTTCCTGGTTCAAAGACTTTCTTGTTGTGCCTCCTTTCTTCTATCTTTCGTTCCCCTTACCCCTATTCGCCTGCAAAGGGCAGCCAGCCGGTCTCACTACTGGCTAACATCCCTGTCTTTCCTCCTTTCCTCCTCCTCCTCCTGGTTCAAAAATCGGCATGGAAAGTTTTGAAAGAAGTTATGCAAATATAACCATTATAATAAGCTTGCACAAAGGTAGCTTATCGGGTGCAAAAGGTTTAGAACGGGATCGAAAGGAGCCGCGTATATTCTAAATCGGGGTCGCATCGCTCTCAAACCGCATTTTAATATTCAACTATGGGAATTCCTACGGTGAATGGCTGCCCAGATTCGGGATCCGGTAAAGGTGACTGTCGTGGCCATGGTTTCAAAGCCATTTACATGTTTATCCATATATTGTTCGTGGTCCTCACTATAGGCTTTGAACATGACACCTTTTGGGGTAACCTATAACGCTAAGTAACTTATGACATATACAAGTTACGTGGTACCTTGAACCATTTGACCTTTGTGGTTTCCTTATTCACGCTGCTGGCTGAGACTTGCAAGAGTAGTATTTTGTCATTTTTCTATTAAAATTTTTATTTCGCCATCGACGCAATACACAATGGCCGAGGAGCCCGCTGTAAATGCCACGGACACCATTATACCAAGGTCTCTGGCGATTTCGCAGCCGCACGAACATTGGACAGAAAGGAAGTAAACAGACAATGAACTTCACTGAATCCTGAGGAGCTACTGTAAGGACTCCCTAGCGGGAGGCCGTTGTAACCGCTGGCCGCACCCAGGAGGAGAACAGAACGCCGTGACGTTCCGCCCTTTCGTGGGCCCTCTAGATAGCCTAGGCTTGCTTTCGGAGCGCCGTGCTTCTGATGGCCTCCTCGCATCCAGCTTCGCTGGAGAGAATGCCGTTAGGCAACGCGGGACATCGCCAGAGCATGTGAGTCATAGAACAAAAGGTTTCACTGCAGTCGGGAAAGCCAGGGTCCAGGTCCGAGTATAGCCTACTGAGGAAGCCCCGGGACGGGAATGAAAATATTCAGTTTAACGCATCCAATACAATACAAAGTTAAGCGAACACACGCAAAACACAGCGAATTAGCAGCAGAGAAAGGAGATAAGAATACAAATCCGTCATGCACTTCCCAATTTTTTTTTTTACAAAGTATAGAAGAGTTTACGAAGAGTTTAGCAGGAACGCGCAACAAAGTTCAGCATAAGCAAAAAAATGCGAATAGAATGTGGTCGAGTTGCAGGGTTATGAAAATAGGGAAATATGACAGCACTACAGGCTGCCGCACCGCCAAGTGACATGAAATCTTTAGAATGTAACTCACAATGGTGTCGTAACTCTTAAGTATGTCAGGAGACCTGTATCACATGATGTGCGAAGCCGGGCTTCCTATTTTCTTGTTGAAGAGCCAACCTCTAGCCTATTAAGACACTGGAATGCTCATCGCCTTCCTTGCATTCGTATCCGATCTGTGCTCAGCTGATCGGCGGCATACCGTGCTGTCAGCCTGTATAGCTGGAAATATGGTGCATGTTTACTTATGAAGGTGTCTGTTGCTCTCCCCATTTGAATGGGGGACCCGCAACGCTTCGTGTGCTCACTGTAGATGTCAGGGTGGCCCCGAACAAGTAATTTGGTTCCACGCGTGCTCGTCGTAATGCGCCAAGAATCTTGATTGCTAGTTAAACGCTAACTTCTTCGGTCCTTGCGGCGAATCGAATAACGCGGAAGCACGAGTTTCGAGCGCTTATATATATATATATATATATATATATATATATATATATATATATATATATATATATATATATATATATATATATATATATAAACTGCTAAAAGAACAACACACCGGGGCTACAAGGGCTGTAGCATTAATTATAACTTTGCGCGGAAATACTATTCTCGAGTGTGCGTTGGGAGATGACCGTCAAATGTCGCTTATTTGTAGGCTTATCTCTTTTCTTTTTGTCGCTTTGATTGGTACGTTTTTTCATATGGCATTATATTTTAGCAATACGGGCCACCAGTGCCTAGGTGGCATTGTTAAATTGCGTAGTTGAAGTTTTACTTCGAGTAGGTAATACTTCCACTAGGTAATACTAGGCAATACTTCAACTAGGTTTTACTTCAAGAAGACCTAGCTTTCGGGGCGGCCGAAAGTTCCGTTGGCATATGCAGTCAAGAAGTTTGCGCATAGAAGGTGGCCGCAGTTACAGCAGACCGTGCTAACTGGTAAAATATCAGAGACGCATTTGCCCTGAAGCGGGCGGAGAGGAGACATGATGATTATGATGATGATGATGCTTGTTCGTGATTACTGGAACTAGTGCTACTCTTTTGTTGACGGCTTCAATCTGAAAAAAGATGTACCGAAGTAAGCTGCCACTTTAGCAAATCCTATTTGAAGTTTGGTGCATTGCTGCCCCGATCGTAATCGGAAAGAAGTGCACGAATAATCACATTGTTTCATGTAAATTTACATTGCTTCTTTTTTTCCACAATTTTTTTAATAGTGCCTCACGCACATGAACACACAGACGCGTTTTCTTTGTGCCTTCCTTGCTTCCGCGTTTGTTATCAAGCAACAGTGACGGATGCGGAGAAAACCGCCTCGATCGAGATTCTGCTAAAACTACCGCTTATCAGCTCCTACTTCGGGCAATACAACCATTGCGAAGCGACGAGTCAGTCGAGCAGCCAAGAGTCGATGGCCCGCAATAGCATACGCCGTGAGCCGGGGACGGCAAATAGTCCACTCGGAGTACTGCGGTATAAGATAAACTCAGCTGTATCGCCATTTCTTAATGGCCGCCATGACTCAGCGAATCGAGGGCTCGGGTCATCTCGCAAGACAGCCATTGCGACACAACGGCTCCGAGCCCTCTGAGACTTTTAAGGACTAGTCTTTCTTGGGATACTTTAACGCAGAAATTTTGGTCTGTCTGTCTGTGTGTCTGTCCGGCTTTTCAATTCAGTAGAATGGCGAAAGTTTAACCCCTTCCTCAATGACCACCCATCTTGAACTGGTAGCTGCGTTTATACTTGTGAATACAGTCGACCAAAAAGCAAAAATTATGCATATCTGAGGCGCAACATCAATACGTAAGTATTAGATGATGTGTTCATTTAGTAGAAAATACACAGATGCGTAATTCTAAAGACCCTAGTGCTTGTTAGGATGCGCTAAAATGCGACGCCATGAACGAAAAAAAGCGGACGTTTCCTACGCTTCGGTAAAACGACACGGTGCTGCCACCTACCAGTAGCTCTGCGTACTACGCAAGCTTCTTGCGTTTCCCGATATCATGGCCAGATGGCGTCCATATCTCACGAAGCGCTGCCTCCATTTCATCAATGCTAAAGTCCCTAGATATTCTTTCCGTTTTTTTGAAGTAGCGAAAAGCTTTGATGTGCCGCTGGCGCATCTGATTGGTCGGCGTTGCTTTTGGGAGCCATGTTCTTCCTAAAACTGTTACTTGAATGCCGCAGCGAGAGAACGCCATGGAAAGTTGCGCGTTTCAGCAGGCGTCTCATTACATGTGGCACGTCCACTATCACATTTGATAGGAACGCGTATGCTGACCGCCGGACGCTATCTGCGCGCGCGTGCTCCCTTCTACGTGTTTAGGAAGAACATGGCTGCCGACGCGGGATTTGAACGAGAGGGTGCTGGGAGAGGAGGTAGTTGTCGCTACTTAAAAACGGAGAAAAGATCTAGGGAGAAAAAGATCTAGGGACTTTAATCAATGCCAGCCACATTCGGCCGATTCAACATGGACGGGGCGCCGTCTGAGGCAAGGCAAAACATAAATGGCCGTTTGATGATATAGAACACACTCTACAAGACATGCCCAGACAACGCAGGGAAAAGACTGACGAGCAGATTGCAGCGGAGAAGCGCCGGCGTGCGGATGCCCGTCGTCTCAAGCGTGCCCAGGAAACGTCAGAGCAACGAGCCCAGCGGCTAGCGAAAGATCGTGAATCGAGGCGCGCCCGGAGGCAACAGGAAACAGACGAGGTGCGCGATGCGCGAATTGTCACTGACCGAGAGGCTAAGCGAGCGTACCCGGCGGCTGAATAGACGCCCGAAGCTTGTGCCGAACCGCAGATGAACCGGGACTCATGTAGTACGGCCGGTAGAAGACTATCTTCTTTCGACGACATTTGCAGCGAAGCACGGAGATACGCGGCCAATTTTTTTCCTCCTCTATACGAGGCGATGACGTGACTTCGCGCGTTGCACTCACTGTTCGTATCGTCAGTGCTCGACACGTACGGCGGGAAAAAATTAAAAAAAAAACATTTCAGGGGACAAGAGGTTCGCGTTCTTGCCAAGTGCCCGACCGAACGATTTCGTGTGGATCACCGAGCGTATGCCGGTATATATATGGCTGTCCCAGTCTTATCGCTGACCGCGAGTGACCCCGCGGGAAAGGTTCCCATCGGGATTCGTTCATCGCCCCCAACTTCCTTTCCCACTTCCTCCGAAAGGCTTCCCACGTTGGGGCAACGCGGCAGCGTCATGTGGAAAGGCGAGACCGTTGCTTGAAGCTACACTCCCTGACTTCCTAAAAGGGGCCTCGAAACTCTTTTTTTTTTTTTTCAACATAGTCTGAAAACCGTGCCAATCAGTCGTGGAGACTCTAGCCAACATGTGATCCAAATATCAGTGCGCCGCATGCACCAGGGAATTCGCAGTTTGGTTTCAAATGTAGCTGGAAACCGCTTGCTCTCCATCGAGCAAATGGGGTCACAGGTGTAGCACCGACTACTTCTTTCGCTGTTTTGAAAGAGAGATACATACCTTTTTCTTTCTTTGTTCAACGTAAAACGAATGAATAAAACATTATGGAGTACATTTCTGCTATTATAGAATCAGTAATGCGCTAGTTCTACCGCTTGCCCATGTGACGTCACAAGGCTCCTTGTGACGTCACATGGGCAAGCGGTGTCCAGCAGTTTTCGAAAATCACATCGCGAATTCTCTGGCGCTCGCGGAGCACTAATATTTCGCTCACGTGTTTGCAGGAGCCTCCACGACTGCGGGCCACCGTTTTCAGCTTGTGTTAAAGAAAAAGGGTGTTGTGGGGCCTCTTTAAGGGAATAGTCGAGGCTACTCGTGCCCCAAACCTTGCCAGATGACTGTGCCAGTGTGCATAAGGGAACACGTCTCCTATGTTCCCGTAATCGGTGGTTTTGGTTGATAAGACTGGGTAGTCTCAGGGGGGATAAGTGTTGTACTACGCTTGCGAACTGATTACAAGCGAAACGACATCGCATTCGAAGTTGATTCTGAAGCATTAGCTGTCTGTGTTTCGAGGTCGCGCTGTGAGGTACGAAAATATCACTTGACCCCTGGGAAATGCATGCACCTTACCACTCGTACAGCGCGTGCACCATATGGGGGCATGCGGGTATACGTCACACGTGATTTGGCTCGTATAGCGAAAGCCCTGCCGCATTTGGTAATGTATAACCGAATGGTAATACCAGACTTTCGCCTTGTGGTGTTGCGCAAGGTGCAAAACCGAGCCATTTTTTCTTTTGAAAGATGTGGCGCGTACAGTAGAGGGCCAAATAGGGAGTAACTACCAGATTGAGCGCGAGAAGGGAGGAGAAGTATAGCGAGAAGGATAGAGACACCAACATCTGTCGACACCATGGCAAGTCTTCGCTATGGGTGGACAGCTTCCTTAGAACAGAAAGTCGTTGATCATGGCCCATCTCCGTCGCCCGGCCCATCAAGTTGCGCTTGTCATCCAGGGTCGAGGTGATGAGTAATAATTAATAAATTACCCGCAATCAAGCCAAGGTCCTTGTTCCCTTCCTATCTCCTCTCATGCTTCATTTTACTCGTGCACTACAACGTCCACTCCAAGAGTAAGTCGTAATAGGCGCAGTGATCTCGGTCTTGACGGGCAACAGCTATATCTTCAAGCAGGTCATGCGTATATAGCAAACTATGCCTTTTTTCAGCGGTATTCATGTCTTGAAGTGCCCGTACACAAGTATTGCGAATAAGGCGTCCTACGCCGCGTACAGGTCTGTCCTTGTAAATAATCTTAATCAATTGATGCGTCCTGCGACAGGTTCGTTAAACGTAATTAGGTTTTCTTTCGTATCGACTTTCGGCTGGTACGTCGTCCATGATTTGAGAAATGCTTTGTCATTTAGCGCCATGTATCCCCTACTTTTTTGTGACGCCTTTCGTGAAGCATGTCATGAAAGAAGCTTTTAAATCCAACTTCCATGGAACGGCCAATCTGAGACACCTGGGCGTAACTGAGCAGGAGATGATTTTTTTTTATTGCCGCCAACGTAAGCACCACAACGTAGGTACGCGAATGTACGTTGACAGACAGCCGTTGTAGAAAATGGGAACAAAACTCTTTTGTTGAGTTACGGCACGTGCCTTTCATTAAACGTGCCTCATGGGACGTCTTATGTGACCCCACGCGACCTTCCGGTGTTGGCAACCCTTATGGTACCATAGCTTCTAAGTCACTACTCGTTCGCTCAGTATGTAGTGTACACCAAAATTGGCACAGCGGTGCACAAATGTATGACTGACGTGACTGAAAACTTAACGACGTCAATAACATAAAATTCTGGTCATGTGCATCACGATTAGTGATAACAAAGTCACGTGTGCTTCGTACTCGCATTCATCGGCCAAGTATTGCGGGTATGCGCCGGGCATGATGGAGTGTCGTCCCGAAAGGGTACTCACAGTTCATGCCAAATTACGTTCACGTGATATCAAATTAAGTTAGAGACAAAGGAACGAGCGCCAAGGAATCTTTATAGTAATGCGGAACGGGCTTTCGCCGTCAAGTCACCTTCGCATACCATAACAAACCGATTTTTTTTTTCATATTCCCTGCTACTGTCACGGTACAGCGACTTGAAGACATCATATTGTAGTGATTCTGCAAGCTCAGAAAACAATTAAACGAAGCACGGGGGTAAGGGTGTCCCCTTCACAATGTCAGTTACCTCTCTGGAAGACCACAAGCGTGAAGACAACCTTCTACTGCTGAAATAGAAAGAAACCAGTTTTGGGCCGTGATACTTGCCCCCTTTAGCCCGTGCTCCACGGGACAGAGTGGACTCGGTGAACCGCAGGACGGATAACAGTCTGTGGCCTCACGAGAACCGGCCTTTCTAGACAGAAACAGTTCACATCTGTACTCTCGTATCATTCTGCCCTGCAGGTTTGATCGGTTTTAGCAAAGATAAACGCGAGTGTAAGCCATGCCTTTCTCTCTCTTGGCTCTGAACGTATTTCAAGGTCCTATCTCCCATCATCATTTTTTTTTTTTGCTTCTGTTTTCGCTGTACTCTTAACGTGTCTTATGGAGCGCGTAAACAATAGTTAGATTGTTTGCGCATCCAGACACTGTCGAAAGCGCCGAGCTGACTTAAACGTCAGAGGCTCCTCGCTCTCTCTTTCTCTCTCTGTCTCTCTTTGACGCTGCACAACGAAGTGAGTTTAACCGGCGCAAACATTGCGTAAGGGAGAACTGCGCAAGCTCGAAGCAAAACGGAAGCAGGCTCCCGAGCAGGCCAAAGTTGTGCTGAGGGAACACAAAATAGAGCGAGAGAGAGAGAAAGAGAAAGAGAGGAGAGATGATGGCGAGAAAGAGAGAGGCATTCGATCTGGCTACGTGGCCCGTGAAAAAGAGACAATGGCGGCAGTGCTTCGCGTCCCGAACGGCCCTGAAAAAACTCGAGCTTCCCCGTATCGATTCGCAAAAGAGGGAGAAAGAAAAAAAAATGGGGAAGGCTTGGCCAGACGGGTCTCTTCTCACGCAAACCCGGGGGCCGGGCCTCCATCCAGAAGTCAGCCAGCCGGTAACCGCCGCTGCGGGCGCTGCTGTCGGTGGTGACGCTTCTACCGTGCAACGAGCGGGCCACCCCTTACGACGTCAGCGCTGCGGTCACGTGGCCCGTTTACGTCACTGCATGCGTTTCGTCGTCACCCAAACGCCCGTGGCAGAGAGAGAGAGAGAGAACCGTGTTGCAATATAACGAAGGCAAAGGGTTGCCAGGGAAAGGAGGAAAGGGTCGCGCCCACGCTATCTCCGAGCAGGACTCGTTTGATGCACCCGGAGTCTCTTGGTATAAATAATTAAAAAGGATGCCCAAAAGGCGAGCGTCGGGTGTAGGGAAATTGCAGTGCTTGTTGAGTTGGCTGACCCTTACAAAGCGCTGCGGAACGGCCACCAGGAGGGTGGGCATTACTGATGGGGTCCGATGACGAAAGAAGCAGTCATGGTTGTGGCGCAACCGACAGGTTTATTTCGAGCGTATCGGAGCGTAATCCCTGCCGCATACCGTCTCATCGTATTGGAACGAACTAAGGTAGCCGTAATGGACCACACGAAAATGTTGGAGCGGCACCTAGCTCGAGAAACTGGAAGCACGGTTTGGTTGGAAAACCAACCGTGCTCACAGCCTAGCTTCCGTATACGGCAGCACCACACACAGAAACGAGTTTTGTGTCATGTTTCATGAACGCCTCGTCGCCCACATTCAAGTGCCAAGGTGCGATAGCATAGTTCGCCAGAATCTCTACGGCTGTACGATCTTCTTGCTTTTGTTAGACGTTCCGCATAAACTGGCTGTGTACCGCGATATAATCGTTTTGTTCAAAAGTGATCACGTTTGTCTCTACTATGTGTGCGTTTCTTCGTACACGTTGGTCTCCGCGCTGTTGCCTTCTAAAGTGGCGGACTCACAAGTCCTGGTTCATCCGTGCTTTGGAAGCGAGGCAGCAGAACATCGCACGTTGTTCTGGTTATTATTCTCGAAATAAAGAAATGAAAGCGTTGCTGCGACTGGGCTCCCGGTGTCATAATAAGCGAAACGCTTGAGTTGCGCAGAGACGTAGCAACGCTCATGTCTTATTTTATTACGTTTTACAAGAAAGATATACAGTCAACTACACCCAATATTTAACCTGTGCTGGTGTTATGAAAGTGCTTACGTAGGAGTCAGAAAAGCTCACGCATGTTTAATCGTTCACTACATGATGGGTAAATTTCGTCTAGACTATACATATAGTTTTTCGCGATAGCGTTTGTCCTACTTGATATCCGACTAACGACTTCTCCATTCCAGCGGAGAAAATCTATGTGGCCCACAAATGCGGTCAATATTAAGCATCACGTTACTTGCTTTGTAAAGCTCCGCATTTAAAGTGGGACGTAATTGGGGGAAATCTTATATAGCTGGTCGCTTCACCGGTCGAATACGGACATAGCCTGTGCGCCCTTTGCCTCTTATGAAGAATAAGCAATGTTACAAAGAAGCCTCTATATCACTAGCGACTTCTCCATTTCAGCTGAGAAAATGTAGTCCAAAAATGCGGTCGATGTTAAGCGTTACATTACTTCGTAAAGCTCTGCAATTAAAATGAGACGTAATTAGGAGAAGTCTATAGCTGCTCGCTTCACCGGCCGAATACGGACACAAACTATGTGTTTTCTGCCTCTTAAAAAGAGTAACGAAAGTTACAAGGAAACGCGAACCGCGGTTACCTCAGTCGCTTTATTTTCGGCCGCTCACCATTTTTTTTATTTTTTGCACCCAGCGACAATACTTCGCAGCTTCTTTGGAATTCCGCTCACTCAGCAACCAGAGCGTCAAGAGCGCTGTTTCTCACGCAGCTGGCCGGATCCGTGGTTTCGTTCAGGCTCGCTTCAAGCTCTTGACTGTGTGAAAGGAAAAAAAAAAAAGCTGACAACAAGTGGCGAAGCGTGTTCTAAGAACGAATGGGAGCGAACGGAAACCAGCTTGCACAAGCGCTCCTCGTAAATCATGCGTTGTGCGCTAACGTCACGCCGAAGTCGAGCACGATATTTCGCGTGGGTTAGCGCAGTGAAGAACAAAATAATAATAGCAGCGGAAACGCTGGAGTGGAACGCAGCATATTCAAGCGGGAAATGCGTCCCCAAACTGTCGAGAAACATGCTTGCTGGATACTATTATGTCTTTCTTAGTCGCGTAACTGTCGTTTCTTCTCTTGCTTTTATTGCGATAGCAAATATGTGGGCAGTATCGACGGAATTTTGCTGTCTCCGTCATGTCCCGTATAAAGTGCAAATTTCTTTTCTTTTGAAAGTGTTTTGTGCCGGGGACCACCATGCCCCATACGTCACTACCGTAACGGATATGACGCAGTAAAACAAACATAAACAACAAAGTAAAACACCCAGAAAAACTTCAGTTGATGCGCTGGGAATCGAGCTCGCAGTACCCCGCTCCACGACGAAAGGCGGCCGGTTCTGTACCACTGCGCTAACGCCGCACACGCCCGATGCTGTATACGAACGCGCCTTATATTCCTTCTTTCTTCGACGCTCTCGTCCGGCTCAGCGCGCGCGCGTCCAGGTGACATTTCCTGGAACGGTGCCGCGATCAGAAGAGGCGAAGTGAATCACTGCGGCTTTACTTCCCTCTCGTGGTTGGCGGCACCATTCCAGGCGCGTTCCAAGTCCGTTCCGATGCGGCGCGTGCGGAGCCGTGCGTGCATCAGAAAGCATCGTGATAAGAAAGAAAACGTAGCCCCGTTGGTACCAACGTTGGTTCGTACAGCTTCGAGCTTTCACCTTTAATCGCGGGTAGCGTTTCTCCGCTGACCACTCTTCGAGCGGGATGGGAACAAGAAAACTGCGTTAGGCGCCCAAGCACGGCAACGACGTTGACAGCTCATTGTGGCGCAAGTAAATATGACGGATACCTTTGTCGCGCGGCGTGTACTATGGATTGTGCCCAGTTCTTACGCAGATTACTTCAGTTAGTTACCACATGGGGTTGGTCCTTGATGTTATGGAGGCTGTGCGTCATCCACGTCAAACGCTGCGAAATACCAATAAAGATGGTCAAGTTCACCTCGATGTAACTATAAACATTCACCTGCTTATGCAAAGACACATTTCACTTTCGTGTTATACCGGTTCCTTTGACAGGGGGATCAACCGCATTTTTTTTTCTTAAAATCAAGTTGCCCTTATGCATAACGGCGTTCACAGCTCGACAAAAAAGGCGCGTCAAACACGGACCAAAGATGCTTAAAGGGAATTTCTGGCGCTCGGAAAAGTTTTGTCAGTTGTCGTGAAAAATGAGAAGATCGTTCCTTACAGTGACGGAAACGAGCGTGAGTGGATCCCATAAAACAAAAATATTTTTAACTTGGCCCTGAAAGTCGTAACGAAAAATTGACTGGTGACGCCATTCCCGGTGATGAGTGTCGATCTCCGGCTGTAACGAAGAACCAAAAATATCTCCGCAGGGTCACGTATACCGCTCAAAAGCAAGCATTTGTTGCTTACAGTTGAATTTGACTCACGTCTGGGACCGTTGTTCGACGACGGAGGTGAAGTTTCATTTTTAAATTAATATTGCAAAAACCCAGAAACCAGTGCTGCGGGTGTCCCTAACACATACAGATGGGGTGACTACTAAGATAGAAAAATTCTGTTTTAAAAATTTCTGCTGACTTCCCAGTGAAACCGCTGCAAGCTCAATTGCACGCTTTGAATGGTGCGGCCTATAGTGCTATAAAAAACGGGAAATCGATGAAGGACGCTTTTGCTTTTTCTTATTGGCCTCTTTCAGTCCCGAAAGACTATGGTGTCGTGCTCTGCATAGAGGTGCTCTTTAAAGCACGCAGCCTGAGTATGTCTATATGGAGGATGTACTCGTATTCATTCAGCAATCCCCCTTCTCCACTTCATTTAAAATGCGTTTTGCATCCATTGAATGGAGCGGCGGCGGCCGGGGTTCGATCCCGCCACCCTCGGATGTGCGGCCGAGTTCCGTAGCCACTAGACCACCGTGTTGGGGCCATTCTGGTTTATTACAACATCGAAGTGCACTTATACTCACTAAAGCAAAGGTCCCCTGGCGGTGGCCTCAGAAAATATATACAGAAACAACACTAGAGCCGCGACAAGAACGATCCTAACCGCACTAACAATTGCTAAACTTCTGTCAAGCTTGATGCTACCTCTTCCCATATTGTTACGATGGGACTGTCAGGTCTCTGACGATGCACTTTAATGGGACTGTCAGTTCTCTTGCTTAAAGCCTGACGTGGGCAGGCTTTCTTGTCATTTAGCGTAAATAGTAAAACGATATCCCGTGCTTTGACTTTCCTCGCTTTGACAGATGCAGTTATACGTGAAATAATACGATACGTTGATTGCGAAGACTTCCAGGGATCCCTTACGCGGTTGTCAGAGACGTGAAGGCCCTTGGCATCGCCTCTGAAAGACGCTTTCGCAAATCTGCTTACGAACCCTCCATGCACATACATGTAGCGTATACAGACGTTGAGCGGTGACTTGGTATATATTAGTTTAAAGTGCTTAGTCTTTATTAATTAGCGCTGTAATCGTTCCAGTAACCATTAATTACGTTTCACAGGATGCCTTGCCGTTCTATGGCGCCCTTATCGGCATCCTCATGGTCACGTGATATTTTTTGTGCTGTCCGCGGCGCAGCCGGGTTTCCGACGAGGTTGTTGCCAACTACTTCAAGGCTTTTCGCCTTGACAGTCTGTTCCTGACTCCAGCGATGCTGCCAAATCAGCAAGGCGAGCCTTTGTAACAGCAACACGTTATTCCTGGAGCGAGCGACATCATCAACGACAGCTTGTATTATATGGAATTAAGGGGTGCTTGGTGTATCTACTCAGACAGCAGACGTCATAAAGTTAGGTGATATTCACCGATTCAACAGTGTCTATGGAAGCGTCATAAGCGATGCAACAACCAACCTGCAGCACTTGGCATTGCCCATCTACACCACAAGGCCAGGATTACAGGACATTTCATAACTTTCCGACGGATACCCATGGTCATGTCGGTATTTCTGGAAACAAACAGCGGATGAAGCTGCCCGAAAGCGACTCCAGTACCGCAACTTTAGAATAATACTTTTTACCAAAGCTGACGCCTCGAAAATCGCCAAAGAATATGCCTGTCAGGAAAAGGGTCGCCCCTGGATTCCGCCGCTTCATAAAGATAACTTTTTGCGATATATTGATCCATGAGTGAGATATAGATTTCCACGAACACTTTTCCTCGACACTCGGAGACTTTGTACCATCGTTGTCTACTGAACGTGGCGTACGCAAACAGTTATCTATACCGCATAGGGTGCACCACTGACCCCTACTGTGATAACTGTGGCATTGCCACATGTGTTTATTTCACGATCTGGGCGAACACGGCCACATCCGGACGCGTGCCATATATAGCCACATACGCTCAATTCCTCATAGCGCCATATATGGCGTTTGTGTAAGGGAAAGGCGCTCGGTAAGGTTTATGTAAGGGAAAGGCTCGATCAGAAAGCGCCAAAGCGCTTTCGATTGCCTTCTGAGCCGTTCGTCGGTGAGGACGGTATTCCAAGATTATCTTTTCACTTAGACGAACCGGGACAAGCAAACAAAGAAACAAAAAAAACGAAGCAGACGCACGGGGCGTTCAAGGTTGATTAATCGGTGACGACATTGCTTGCCAATTATTATTATTATTATTATTATTATTATTATTATTATTATTATTATTATTATTATTATTATTATTATTATTATTATTATTATTATTATTATTACGTATGACAACATAAAACACACAAGGACACAAAGGGAAGAAGGAAGGAGCAAGCTGCACCGAGTGGGGCACAACGCCTACTTACTCTTTCAGGAGGAGGGAATAGACAGAAGAAGTGAAAGATGGGAAGAGAGAGGAAATAAGGGTAGAAAAAGAAAGAAAAGAGGAAGACAAAACAAATAAACGCAGACAAAATGAAGTAAGCACATAACCATCGCTATAGGCGGGAGGCCAAACCAGTAGCGTTCAAGTAAATGGCAGACCGCATGTGCAGTGGGAATCAAGGAAATACGAAGCACGCATCAGGAACGCAAAATGGATCTGCATTGTTGTCTCGCTATACCGATTTGGTACATGCAAGGTTAACCAAACGGCCGCAAGAGCAGCAAGACTGTGCCATGTAAACCATGCTGCTCATGACACTCATGTCATGATTGTAATGTTATGACCTCTCACTTATGTTCGTCATGCAGTCATGATGTGCCATACCAATCTTCGTATACATCCCATTAACGAAACGGCCAGGAGAGCACCAAGACCACGGCATGTAAATCATGCCGCTCTTGATATGCTTGTCATGATTTTCATGTTATGACCTGTTATTTATGTTCGTCATGCAGTCATGTTGCGGCGCACCAATTTTCGTATACATCCCATTCACGAAACGGCCAAAGTTGTAGTGGGCGTCTGAGCACAAAGTTGTAGGCGGATAGATAGATAGATAGATAGATAGATAGATAGATAGATAGATAGATAGATAGATAGATAGATAGATAGATAGATAGATAGATAGATAGATAGATAGATACGCTCAAAGTCGCCGAAGTTCGCTAAGAAATGCTTCACTTTTAAGAGTTAACAGGGCTCGATGCGCCTGATGACGTCGACCAGCGCTTCCACTATAGGAAAAGGCGGTCGATAATTGAGGCACAGCGCAGTCCAATCAGTCCGTATGCCTTGACTAACAAAGTACGCTGCGTGGCAAATGCGGGGCACTGCAAGAGTAAATGTTCGACTGTCTCACTGGAGCCACAAGACGCACCAGGCGGGCTGTCCGCACGTCCTTGACGGTATAACCGTTCATGCACTAACACAGAGCCAACCCGTAGCTTATACATGATGGCTCTAGCTTGCCAATGCTCTAGCCCTATGGTCATCACAAGTGCACCATCACGAAGCGACAAAGCATATCAGCTCTATTCCGAAGACGTCGACATTTGCGACGAGTATCGACTTGTTAAGGTCTTGCATGTTCTATTGTACTTGCACGAAGGCGGGCTTTGTTGCGCCGCATTTAAAGGAACGTTAATGAACCAGTAAAGCGCGAGAGCGCATAGACAGTGCTACGAATGACACAAGCAAGGCGCTTATGCCTCAGTCCTTCCGTTGTCTGTGTTCACTTTCCAAGTAGCAACACAAATGCGAGTCTTCGAAAAACAATTGCAAGTAACCAGCATGAGGCAGGGTTCTGCGACGGCTGCGATAAGTATGTACAGCCCAAATGAACTATTGTTATAAAACATACTGGTCGAGCCCCGCCACTGTGGTCTAGTGGTTATGGCACTCGGCTGCAGATCCGAATGCCGCGGGATCGAATCCCGGCCGCGGCGGCTGCATTTCGATGGAGGCGAAATGTTGAGGCCCGTGTGCTGTGCGATGTCAGTGCACGTTAAAGAACCCCAGGTGGTCGAAATTTCCGGAGATCTCCACTACGGCGTCTCTCACAATTAGAACTGGTTTTCGGGACGTTAAACCTCACAAATCAATCATACTGGTCGAGACAGACGCGCAATGGCAGGCGTATACCGGCAGCTCATGGCAACAATGGTATGCCTGTGGCCGCGTCGAATAAACTATCTCGGGTGCTCCGGTTAGTACTGCTAAACTGCACACAAGTCACTAGGATGACGCGCGAGCGTCTCCGGTTATCTATGATTTATTTCGCCTATTCAGTGCTTGGAAAGAATCCATGCATTATGTCCCGGGTGTACGATGTCTTGGACTGCACAAACTATTTGTGCAGTTGGAGGGTGTGCTGGGCGGGGGGGTGATGATTTACTGTGGCATATGCACGCCGCTTAGTTGCACTGGACTTACGCAACAGCGGGACAGTAACAGGAGTGCCATACCAATCTTCGTATACATCCCATTAACGAACGGCAGGAGAGCACCAAGACCACGGCATGTAAATCATGCCGTTCCTGATATGCATGTCATGATTTTCATGTTATGAGCTGTTATTTATGTTCGTCATGCAGTCATGTTGAGGCACACCAATTTTCGTATACATCCCATTCACGAAACGGCCAAAGTTGTAGGCGGCTAGATAGATAGATAGATAGATAGATAGATAGATAGATAGATAGATAGATAGATAGATAGATAGATAGATAGATAGATAGATAGATACGCTCAAAATCGCCGAAGTTCGCTAAGAAATGCTTCACTTTTAAGAGTTAACAGGGCTCGATGCGCCTGATGACGTCGACCAGCGCTTCCACTATAGGAAAAAGGCGGTTGGTAATTGAGGCACAGCGCAGTCCAATCAGTCCGTATGCCTTGACTAACAATTTGATTGATTTGTGGGGTTTAACGTCCCAAAACCAGTTCTGATTATGAGAGACGCCGTAGTGGAGGGCTCCGGAAATTTCGACCACCTGGGGTTCTTTAACGTGCACTGACATCGCACAGCACACGGGCCTCAACATTTCGCCTCCATCGAAATGCAGCCGCCGCGGCCGGGATTTGATCCCGCGACCCTCGGATCAGCAGCCGAGTACCTTAGCCACTGGACCACCGTGGCGGGGCGCCTTGACTAACAAAGTACGCTGCGTGGCAAATGCGGGGCACTGCAAGAGTAAATGTTCGACTGTCTCACTGGAGCCACAAGACGCACCAGGCGGGCTGTCCGCACGTCCTTCACGCTATAACCGTTCGTGCACATACACAGAGCTAGCCCGTAGCTTATACATGATGGCTATAGCTCGCCAATGCTCTGGCCCTATGGTCATCACAAGTGCACCATCCCGAAGCGACAAAGCGTATCAGCTCTATTCCGAAGGCGTCGACATTTGCGACGGGTATCGACTCGATAAGGTCTTGCATGTCGTTTGTACTTGCACGAAGGTGGGCTTCGGTACGCCACATTTAAAGGAACGTTAATGAACCAGTAAAGACAGTGCTACGAATGACACAAGCAAGGCGCTTATGTCTCGGTCCTTCCGTTGTCTGTGTTAACTTTCCAAGTAGCAACACAAGTGCGAGTCTTCGGAAAACAATTGCAAGTAACCAGCATGAGGCAGGACTCTGTGACGTCTGCGGTAAATATATACAGCACCAAATGAACTATTGTTATAAAACATACTGGTCGAGCCCCGCCACGGTGGTCTAGTGGTTATGGCACTCGGCTGCAGAGCCGAAGGCCGCGGCGGCTACATTTCGATGGAGGCGAAATGTTGAGGCCCGTGTGCTGTGCGATGTCGGTGCACGTTAAAAGAACCCCAGGTGGCCGAAATTTCCGGAGACCTCCACTACGGCGTCTCTCATAATTAGAACTGGTTTTGGGACGTTAAAACCCACAAGTCAATCGTACTGGTCGAGACAGACGCGCAATGGCAGGCGTATGCCGGCAGCGCCTGGTAACAATGGTATGCCTGTGGCCGCGTCATATAAACTATCTCGGGTGCTCCAATTAGTACTGCTAAACTGCACACAAGTCGCTAGGATGACGCGCGAGCGTCTCCGGTTATCTATGATTTATTTCGCCTATTCAGTGCTTGGAAAGAATCCATGCATTATGTCCCGGGTGTACGACGCTTTGGACTGCACAACCTACTCGTGCAGTTGGAGGGCGTGCTGGGCGGGGCGGGGTGATGATTTACTGTGGCACATGCAAGCCGCTTAGTTGCACTGGACTTACGCAACAGCGGGACAGTAACAGGAGTGCAATTACTTTTTTTCCTCATTCACTATCGCGTTCGCGAGCGTCATCTACTGCATAATCGTACGTCATGTGTAACGTCGCCTCTGCTATCACTATACCGCGAATCACTCTCTGCTATAGTGCATGGAGACAACAGACTGAAATATGAGTCGGAAATACAATATAAAAAAAGGACTAAGAGAGACTGACGTTTCTGGTTCCTTATCATACACGCGCAACACACTGAAAGCGCTGTGCAGCGCCCATCTGGCGTATCCATTATTTTATTTTGAATGGTTACTCGAATTTCGTGGTTACTCGCCGTGAGTGAGTGAGTGCGCGCTTGAAGTGGCACAAGTTGAAAGGATCGTTATTTTACATGGACTTTGACGTCACTCTGTGAGCTATGAGAGACAGCGTATAGTGGAGGTTTGGATTAGACTGCCTAAAACATTGGAGTGAAGCAATTGACCTTATGAGACTGTCTGTACGGCAACTGCTGAACGGATTTGAATGAAACATTCATCACGTTTGAGAGAGAAAAGGCGCAGAGACTCTACAAAGGGGAATTTCGATTTAGGATATCGCATAGCTTTTATTGGTCCACTCGCGGACAAGCGACCATACATTGGCACTACGTGATCACTGACATTTACATTTCGCAAGAAATTCCTGAATTGTCATCAAATGATACTTTATGTTTTCACTATTCCGACGTATTCAACTGCTATACTTGGTTGGCACTCCGTGTCCACATGTAAACGTGCATCAAGCGAAGTAAATATTTCACGTAGATTGCAAATGTTCTACAAAACTCTCATTCAGTTGCGTCCTGCCCACAACAGCGGACACATTAGTCTTTTTTTATCTTGCGGAGTTGAGCTGTAGAGTTGCGCTACAGAGTTGCAGAGTTTCGCTTGCTGCTTCAGTCGTCAAGAACAATTTTGTTTTATATTTTTGTCATTCTTAGATGCGAGAATCTTTGTCTCAATATATGAAAGTAGCCGGAAATTACATCTTGCCGCAAAATTTTGTTCGCGGCTCTTCCGAAGTTCGCTGATAAGATCGGTTCTCCATCGTGGTATCCTCTCCAACACGTGGAAGGAGGCATTGAGAGAATTGAGGTGATCATTCACTTGAGGAGCTTCATTTTATTCCAGGGTAACGGAATGGCATCTATCTCATTACGTGATTACGCGGGTCTCAGGTAAGACCGCCCCTTTCGTTTCACTGCCAAGGTGGTTAACTCTTCGCTTGGATAGATGGAGAGATACAACGTTGCTATTCTTCTTTGATAAATATTGAACCTATATAACTACCACGGGGCCCCGCAACGGTGGTCTAGTGGTTACGGAAAAACACAAGACTGAGCTGGTCTTCTGTTTTTCTGTGTGTGCGTCGTCGTTCAGTGTGCGCTATCTACAATAATTAACACTTACGTAGAAGCACTTACTTACTTACGTAATACTTACTTACGTGTCTTGGAAAGCATGGCTTCTAATGTTTCAGCAAGCGGAATTTCGTACCTCTCTTGTGGACTACGAACGCGCTGAACTTCGAAGGTGTTTGTCAACAAGGGCAGATAAATAAGCGTATTTGTCGACGCAACAAAGAACAAAACACAAGTTATTTTTTGTTTTGGGTAGAGAGGGCGTTTTGTCCGGGTCTCATTTTACCTCGCCTTACGCTCCTGGATGTTTCATCCGCGAGTTCTCACTTTGACGCTGTCACCGGTTGCATGGCGTGTCAATATCAGGCATGTGCAGTGTTGTACTTCGCATTACTTGCATCAAGGTGAAAACCTTACATGTCTCATTATGAGGTCACCTCGAAGAGTGAGCGAAAAACTGCATAGGTCGCTGAGAGATATGTACAAAAATTGTTAACTCAATAATATCATTTCAAGCTCCATAAAATTATACATCCATCGACCGGAGCTTACGCGAGGGATATAGGATATAAAATTGTGTTGGAGTACCCCAAATGTCCAAGAATATTTACAGTGCAAGCCAAGTTGCGTTCATATGATGTTAAATGAAATTAGACGGGGAAAATGCGATTTACATCAGAGAATCTTTAAGAACCGGAACACGAAATGTCTTTCGCCATCATGTCATAATAGCATGCAATACAAGGGACCGGTGTACTTTTACAAGAAAAACTGTTTAAGCTCGGCAACCTGCCGTGCCACGTTCGCAAAAACTATCCTCGTCATGAAAAAGGTGCGCGTTGCCTAGCAACACGTGCCATAATTGCAGCTCGCTTCGCCTAGCTTAGATACCGCTTTACATGGCCATGTAACATGTGGTCACGTGGTCTAAACCACGTAAAATCGCGGAACAACTAATCATGTGACATGTTTCCGCCAAAAGCCATGTAAAATCACGTAACACCTAGACACGTGACGTGTTCCCACCAAAACCACGTAAAATCGCGTAAGAACTAGTCACGTGACGTGTTCCCGTCGAAACAACTAGCCAAGCGAAGCGATACGTAGCATTACTATGTAGCAAAACTGAGAAGAGGCTTGATCGAACATTAGCTTTTTGCCTCGAGCCTTTCACCAGTGGTGAAAACAGCGCTAATCTTCCTTTTTGACGACTTCCCCCTCCCCTAGCACGAGGTAGCACCTGTATGACCTCATTGAGTTAACTTTTCCCTTCTCTCTCTCTCTCTCTCTCTCCCTCTTTCGGGAATGAATTCAACCACAGGGCATCTTTGCGATTTCTCGCTGATGCTGACCGTCTAAAGACTATAAGATTTAAATGTATCACCGCAGCTAATGAGCTTAGTGTTTGCAGTAGTCATTTGACATAGGCATTACTTATATTGGATGTGACACCGTGTGGCAGTCATGCTGAACTTCATTTCTCGATGTGATCGAATTCCGGCCGCGGCGGCTGCATTTCGATGTAGGCGGTGAGAAAATTTATTCACGCCGACGTCTCAGCTTTTCTGTCATTATGAATTTCTCTCCCTCTCTCTCTCTCTCTCTCTCTCTCTCTCTCTCTCTCTCTCTCCCGATAGAGGCAAAATGTTGAGCCCTGTGTACTGCGCGATGTGGGTGCACGTTAAAAAAAATCCATATGGTCGAAACTCCTGGAGCCCTCCAGTGCGGCGTCTTTCATAATCAGGTCGTGGTTCTGCGACGTCAAACCCTGAAATCGTTAAGTTTCTCGCTGAAGAGGGCAGGGCGAAAGCATGCATCACAAAACAACAGAACAAGGAAAATACGTGAGCACATTCCGTATAGAGCAACAAAACGCATACGTCGTAATCAACACCAGTTCACGAGCCATTGGTTGCGGCACAGTTTTCTCTCTACGTCATGGTCATTTAGTTCATGCGACGCCATAACATGTTCCAGCTTGCTTAGAACAAACAATGTGGCTGCGCAACTAGCGATAACGGCACGCATGTCAATATGACGCCAATCGGCAGCTCGCCCATTTTGTCTCACAGCTTGGCGAGAGACAGGCGCGAAATTTGTCACCACCACTTATCTCCCGGAACGCAGCCGACGTGTATATGCGCCATTGTTTGTTCGTGACTGATTGTGGTTGGTTTCACATCAACACCACGCATAGTAAACAGGACGCACGTGCGTGAGCACGTGCAATATATCTCTGCGTCCGACATTTAATTTTGTATGGCATTCGAATTTAAAGGGTCCCTGAAATGCAAATTACGCACGTTGGTTTTATTGTGCATTTACTTAATGTGAAAATCAATGGTGACCATAGCATTAGCGAAAGTGGTGAAATCAAATCGTAGACCCGCCACTGTGGTCTAGTGGCTATGGTACTCGGCTGCTGATCCGAGGGTCGCGGGATCGAATCCCGGCCGTGGCGGCTGCATTTCGATGGAGGCGAAATGTTGAGGCCCGTGTGCTCTGTGATGTCAGTGCACGTTAAAGAACCCCAGGTGGTCGAAATTTCGGGAGACCTCCACTACGGCGTCTCTCATAATGAGAGCTGGTTTTGGGACGTTAAACACCATAAATCAATCAATAAATCAATTAAATCGTACTGTATATTAGTTTGTACAATGAAATCTGCTTCCGCGCCGTCTGCAGCATCGTTTTTTTTCAAGCGGATGTGACTTTGCTGTGCTGGTTATGCTGTCGGTTCTGATTGGCCGGGAACTGTTGCGAATAAAGGTATGTATCATACAGGCTTGAGGTGCATTGCCTATAAAAATATTTTAGGACGAAAACATCTGTCGAAAGGCACAGCTTGCATCAGACTAGCAGAACGAGCGCTGTGCGGCGCCCACGTGGTTGCTGTGGTATAGGAAGGCCACAGTGGGCAGCACGGTTCCAGTACGGCAAAAATGTAAGTTTGATTAGAAGCAGCATGGCATGGTTATGGATGAATGAAATGCGAGAAGGGTTGTCGATATCTGTCGTCGGCTTTTATTTTGAATTGGTAAGTCCAGTAACTTCCCGTTTGCCTACGTCGATCTCGAAAATCCTTTTTGCGCTTACTTCCAGGCAATAGAAAGCACCCGCTTCGATGCGAAATTGGCCGAGTAAAGATACGTTTCACTGCCACCTTAAAGATAAATACTGGCATTTTACACGCTGAAAGAACGCTATACCGCTATGAAGTACGCTGTAGTAGAAGACCATGCCTTAATTTTATGGGCGAAGCTCCTTAAGGTTTGGGTCTGTCCGTCCGTTGTAGCGCGTTACCTACTAGGAACGCGCTACTAGGAGCGCTCTACTAGGAACGCGCTACTACTTCGATGCACGCGCTACCAGCTCGCAAAGAAGGAGAACGCGCCCTCACCCGCGAGAGACAAGCTTGACGCAGGCAGCGTCTTCTAGCGAGTGTCTTCATTAAAAATACCGACTGCTCGCGCTGGAGAACCGTTATATATATATATATATATATATATATATATATATATATATATATATATATATATATGGACTGGATCTTGCAATGAAGTGCCGGTGGGAGATTTCACTTGTGCGTAGTTGAACTACAGTGCCTAGAAATATACTGGCACTATAGTTGAACCATAAGGATTCGTAGCGTGCGCGTTAACTAAATTAATCCGGAACTCGGCACGATCTACGATGAACCTCCGGAGCTTCGCCCACTCATCATCATTCACTCCGTGGATATGCTGTGATTTTTTTTAATACCTGGGCTTCTCTAACGTGCCCATAAATCTAAACATACGGGTAGTTTGTTTGTTTGTTTGCATTTCGCTTCCATAGACATACCACCACCGTGGCCACAGATCAAAACTACGTCCTCATCCAATAGCTTATCTCTGGCACTTCACTACATCTTTCATGCGCTCCTTTCTATTTATGTCATGAAATCATCACGATGTTTGATTCGTCGATAGTCTACGTAGCCGCTACTACAAATTATTGACGAATTAAACGTTTTGATTAGCGCCTCGTTCCAGCTTCGTGTTGCATCCTCCCGATTAAGCTTCATGACACGACTGCTTGCTTTTCTTTTCTCTCGTTAATACCTTGTATTTCTGAGCTACACGCATTCTGTTGCGGGATGAGTTTGATATTTCTGAACCGAAGCCGATTACCCCATTTGTTCGCATACAATCGGCACCAGTTCGCACTGGCAAATGTGGGCTTGCACTGGTTAAGTGATGGCTAAATGATTGCTTTGCTTCATGGGGTTTTACGTCCCAATACCACCACTGATTATGAGAGACGCCGTAGTGGAGGGCTCCGGGAATTTCGACCAGCTGGTGCTCTTTAACGTGCACTGACATCGCACAGTACACGGGCCTCAACATTTCCCCTCCATCGAAATGCAGCCGCCGCAGCCGGGATTCGATCCAGCGACACTTGGATCAGCAGCCGAGTACCATAGCCACGAGACCACGGTGGCGGGGCATGGCTAAATGATCGCTGATGATGGTTGTAGCGCTGGCTAAATGTGATTAAGTGATTGCTAATACTAGTTAGCGTAGGTTACTTGATGACAACTGTTGTTTACAGCGGTGGCTATTGCTGGCCTTATACCAGCAACATCGTCATCACTCCATCTTACAGCAATGAGATAAAGGGTTGCCTACCAATTTCTCTCTCTATCCTTCTCGTTGTTTCGTGTTTGCCGTCTGATAAGAACTCTATAGCAGGATTAGCCTTGCGGGCGCGTGACTTTCTCGCCTACACGTCTGCAACGTCGGCGACATCGCATCTGCCACGTGAGAGCCTTCATCCGAGACGCGTGACTTTCGGGAGCGCGGCATTTCTTTTTATGACTCGCGGTCGCCAGAACCGCCTCCACCGCCCCAGTGTACATACACCCGTTGACGTCACCATTCTGTCGCGACGCCAGTTGTATACACGCACCCGATAGTAAGCCTAGCGTCGACCTCAGCCAGGTGCTCGCAGATAAGATAACGCGGAAAGGTGAGATGGCGTATCCGCGGTGCTCTTTCGCATATTTCTTATTTACCTTTCCT
>CM023486.1:47723020-47837786 GCA_013339685.2 Hyalomma asiaticum
ACGCTCTACCAGCCCGCAAAGAAGGAGAACGCGCCCTCACCCGCGAGAGGCAACGTTGACGCAGGCAGCGTCTTCTAGCGAGTTTCTTGATTGAAAAATACCCACTGCTCGCGCTGGAGGACCATTCACCGGCCACCCATATATATATAGGCACTGGATCTTGACTTGCAATGAAGTGCCGGTGGGAGATTTCACTTGTGCGTAGTTGAACCATAAGGATTCGTAGCGCGCGCGTTAAATTAATCCGGAACTCGGCACGATCTACGATGAACTCCGGAGCTTCGCCCACTCATCATCATTCACTCCGTGGATATGCGTGAATTTTTTTTTAACGTGCACTGACATCGCACAGTACACGGGCCTCAACATTTCCCCTCCATCGAAATGCAGCCGCCGCAGCCGGGATTCGATCCAGCGACACTTGGATCAGCAGCCGAGTACCATAGCCACGAGACCACGGTGGCGGGGCATGGCTAAATGATCGCTGATGATGGTTGTAGCGCTGGCTAAATGTGATTAAGTGATTGCTAATACTAGTTAGCGTAGGTTACTTGATGACAACTGTTGTTTACAGCGGTGGCTATTGCTGGCCTTATACCAGCAACATCGTCATCACTCCATCTTACAGCAATGAGATAAAGGGTTGCCTACCAATTTCTCTCTCTATCCTTCTCGTTGTTTCGTGTTTGCCGTCTGATAAGAACTCTATAGCAGGATTAGCCTTGCGGGCGCGTGACTTTCTCGCCTACACGTCTGCAACGTCGGCGACATCGCGTCTGCCACGTGAGAGCCTTCATCCGAGACGCGTGACTTTCGGGAACGCGGCATTTCTTTTTATGACTCGCGGTCGCCAGAACCGCCTCCACCGCCCCAGTGTACGTACACCCGTTGACGTCACCATTCTGTCGCGACGCCAGTTGTATACACGCACCCGATAGTAAGCCTAGCGTCGACCTCAGCCAGGTGCTCGCAGATAAGATAACGCGGAAAGGTGAGATGGCGTATCCGCGGTGCTCTTTCGCATATTTCTTATTTACCTTTCCTTTCTTCTCGGTCAGTGTGTGCACGAAGCAAGGCCTTCCCGGGCTTGACCACTTGCGCAGCTACGCGGCCTTCGCATGACCACCCCGTTGGGTCTTTGTGCGCGCGATTCTCGGAGATCCGCACATTCATAACAACGCTTAATACCAGCCATAATTTTTAGTGTTTCACTGCCCAAGACCACGGTATACGATTGATTTCTGGGGCTTTACGTCCCAAAATCACAACACGATAATGAGAGACGTCGTAGTGGAGGGCTCCGGAAATTTCGAACGAGTAGTGGGGTTCACAGTACACGGGCCTCAACGTTTCGCCTCCATCGAAACGCAGCCGCCGCGGCCGGGATTCGATCCCGCGACCTTCGGATCAGCAGCCGAGTGCCATAGCCACTAGAACACCGTGGCGGGGAGTTGATAACCAACCTGTAGGCTTGGCAGGCATGCTGCCACGGTGCTCAGATTGAGCACGGTCTGGCTAGAGGGGTGACGCGACGCGCGCGCCTCTAGTCGGTTGCAGTCTGACAATAAACACGAGCTTCCACCCACAGAAGCGCAGCGCGGCACTCGCTCACCACAGCGGTGTTAGCTGGCTTCTTTTCGAAGCGGAATTACCTCTTATCTGCGAACGTATAGGTACTACGCATATAGGGAGTGAAAGGTTCGGTTGTTACTGTCTAAAATGTTTCGTTTGGCTGAGGGGGGTGTCATAAATTACGACGATATGTTGCTGGACGTTCACCTTTTCGATCTAAAGCCAGTGGCGAAATATGGCAGGAGAACAAACGAAGTAGAATATGGCAAACGAGTTCTGTGGAAACCCGCAAGGTGGAGTAACGTTTTGTGAATGTTAGCATCCACCCTTTTGTAGCACAAGGCTGTGCAAGGAAATCCATAGGGATTTCTCAGAAATTAAAAGCCTCTTAGTTGACTCAAAAGATTCGTCCTGGTCCGGGGTTCGAACCCGAGACCGACGCCTGTCCGGGGCGCTAACCTGAGCTATCTGAGAGGCTTGGAATTGACAGCGCGAGGGCGAATTGATTGACAACTCGAAGCACATGCGCATGAATCATACGATGTAGAAAAGAGACATAGGTACGTACAAGTCGCTTTGTCTATTTTTTACCTTGTTTGTTTTCCTACCGCCTGTCGCTGCTCAAGGTATACTAACTCGTCCAAAAAGCCATTCTCATAATACCAGCGGCACGAACGTGTACCGGGGTGTACCAATAAACAATCTAAAACAAGCATAAACTACCTTACGTCACGAAAATAAGCAGACGCTATTGCACTATACTAATATATGAACTCTGAGTATTACCGCGGTGGCTGCAAGTGGAGCTTATATTTATTCTTGGGCTGTAACTGACTAATAGTGTCTCGTCACGTCGTCCAAACTCTTGATGTGAGCGAAATGCACGAACATTAGTACACGGGACCCGCATATGCACACGATTGCGGCGGCCTCCGAAGCCGGGAGTCGAGCCCGCATCCTCGAGTTTATCAACGTTAAGCTATTACGTCCGTACCTGTTAAGCTATTACGCCGGCTCCGTTATTGTTTGAAAACTCTTCCGAGGTCCACTTGAAAGGACGAATGATTGAGCTGTTGCCGTGTTATTTTTCCGTAGCAGCGTAGCAGTTTGGGCGAGTTAATTGGTAGAGCTTCATTGTAAGACAGCGCGCACGCACGATAATTAAATAACGTGTTACGGGAGTGCTACAAAATGCTGTGTTCTCTGTACAGGCGATATACACATGGAAGAGGGACAGAAAGTTTGTGTGATCTCACGCATAGCGGGAGTCTGCGTGAAATGTGAAACGTTTCGCTGCATACCACATGTGAATGCATAGAAAATGCCCATTACGTGCCCACCGAGAACTATACGACATGTGCGGTAGATGTAGAAGTGCTCGGAAAGAGGTTAATACAGCCGACGCATTCTCGGTGTATAAGGAAGTACTACGCGAGTTTCCTCATTGAAGCGTCACTTGTAAGCACCATTTTCATGCTTATTGTATGCGGTTTGGTCCTTTCTCATGGTGTGATCGCGCATGGTATATTAAGAATTGCAGTTTCTTGCATATGACGGTTGTATGGAAGTAGACCATACTTGTCTCTCTTTTTTTTTTTTCAATAGTGCTGAGCTATCTTCGAGAACATTGAGCAGACTCCCGTGTCTCGTGGCTCTACGCATAACTTTTTCTGACTTGTCACCCATCTTCATGTTTTTTTTTCTCCCCTTGCTTTGATTTTTTTTTCTTCTGTGCAGAATAGGAGGCCAAAGTACACTATACTCACGGAAATATTCCGTAGCCATGAAGGTAAGATTGCGGGGACGGAGCTATCGCTCTTGCGTTAGTGTGCAAGTAGTCCGGATGATGCACTCCGTGATCTCAAAAAAAAGTGCGAAAAGCTTGCGTGTACAACTAGAATAAGAATACATATATGCATTTAACACTGCAATTACACAACGAAACAGACATCCTCTACGAGATGTACGACGTACTCACACAAGCCAACATGCATTGGCCAGTTGACCACACAAACAACCGTCCACATTTCCGAGCTTCGTCCGTTTGCCACCAGGTGCAGACAGCGTTCAATTTCAGATGGGGTGCCTCGATGCGCGCTGCTGTGTACAGGGGAGTGACATGTCAAGCAACACCGCCATATTGTGTCTGAGCACACAGAGGTGCGATATATATATATATTGCCGACACATCAAATTTAATGTGGGAGCCTGCTGAATCTGGTAAATCGGTGCTACTTACGTCGTCTTGCGGGTGCGTGTGCCATTTTTATTTACACCTCACTACAAAAGCGGGGGCGTTCGCGTCAAGTTCTTCGACACAGTGGTGGCGCGACGGTCAAGGCCCGTCACCACCCTGCTCCTGGGAGAAGCGGTGTTGACATCGACGCACCGTAATCTCAGAAGCACGAAGGCAGCGTCAGAAGGTTTAGTGGAAGTTCACTACTTCACAGGTATACCCAATGGGCCTGATGATTGATAATGTAAGCCTGTATGCGTCAGGAATGCTGGAAGCCTGTTACTGTGTCACAAAATATCAGTTTGAATTTGGGGCGCGGCGCGTTCCGGCTACATATAAACTTGGCTGCAAAGTCATAGAAAGTTGGCCGCGAGTAATTTTCCGGCCGACGTCCCCGCCTTCTAACATACTTTCTCTCCCACTTTATTTCAGTCTGGACGCGATTCTTAAATGTGTCAAGTTCATTCCCAAGCGCTCAAAAGTACAGTTTGTCTTACATTTTAACACGAAAATTTTATGTTCCGGGCTCCACCAAGAAATCGCTGACGTACTTCTGTAACGGAAATGGATGTCTTAAAAATGAACACACAAATGACAATGTTAAAGCACCACCCGCTAGTATTTCAACCCACACCCACCCTGGATGCCACGATAGGAGCTTGAAGCTTTACTGGTCGCACCGCCGGAACATTGCAGACGAATGGAACAAACGGGCCTTATACCTTCACTACACCGCTTTACAGTCTGCATTTAACTGATATCGAGTCAAAGCAAATGGGTTAAGGAAGCAAAATTACTCTTAAATGAAAATTGCCTCCCCTCCCCTGCATTCTTGCTTCATAGCGGTGGTACCGCCATCTAGGATTGATTGAACGAAGCAGATTGTCACGCTAATGCGCGTCGGCAGTTAGCTATTCGGTCATCTCAGCGCGTCAAACGCAGCGGAGATAAGCGGCGTGGCTCCATGGCGTCCTGCCGGCGTGTTGCTTGGGCAAAGTACAACTAGCGGGGCCGCTACATAATTTGTCTTGTGTGGTCAGTTGTGCTGCGACGCGCTCTGCTCCTGGAGCGCAAAGACGGCCGTCGACAAGCAAATGATTGGCCTTTCGCTGCCGTGGGCTGTGTGGTCACGAAACGATCCGCTGACAACTCCCTCGATTCCGCTTGCAAGGTTCCAGCGTTTGCGGACGCTCCTGGTTTATGGCATGTTTGCGCAGGGCTTCTGGCACGTGCAATGTAGTGTCTCCGGAGAAATGCGAGTCCTTCGAGAACTTTCGCTTGTGGACAAGAATGGAGGATCCCTCTGCAGTGTCGAGGTGCCGCTGATGTCTACATGCAGCGGGTTCCCAACCCGTATCTCGCCCCCCGACTCGCCAGATTGCTGCTTCTGCATTCCACAGCTTCGCGAAGGCACAGTTTCACTTTCCTGTTAGACCGATTCCTATGACAGAGAGATCAACCACATTTTGTTTTGTAACAGTTGACGCCGCGTGCCAGCACATTTGGCGCTGCATTAAGTTAGACATTATGTCGTACATTTGCAACACACATCCTAAGGCAAATTGAGATGTTTGCGATGCCTAATGGACCTCGACGGGGAAGCACACGTGTCGATATTTAGGTGGATTTTCTCAAGTACATATGCGAAAATTTATGCCTTTTGACGGGATTAGTTCGCTATATATAAAATAACGTGAGTCTCGTATCCGGCTTATCACGAGCTGGGGCATTTACGCAGGGAGAGAAAGAGAGGCTCTTTATTAAGGACAAGAGACGTTTGCCGGCGTGTACATAATAACAGCTGGCACGCTACTTCGCGGATATGTTCCACGCGTTTTGAGGCTATAATAATAATAATTTCCGGAATTTTTACGCGCCGAAGTGACGATGCGATTATGAGAGACACTGTGTAGTGGACGGGTCTAAAAATTTCGACCACCTGGAGTTATTTTGTGCGCACTCACGTAGCACATTAAACGGACTTCTGGCATTTCGCCTTCATCGAAATGCGCCCGTATGTGTTTCTCTTGAGGCGTATCCTCAGTCGGGAGACAGTGGACGTTCCCTCAGAACCGAATTTCCTCTCCTTTCTAATAGTCTCTCTGCGAAAAATGTCACCGTCGTTTTAAACGAATCGCAATCATCATTATTTGTTACTTGACGGCGTTTTCGGTTATCGTCTGTCAAGCTCTTGCCGGAAACTCGTCAGCAAGCAAAAAATCCCAGAGTCGTAGAACGAAACAAAGTTGAGCTCGCTTGCAGAGATTTGTTGTAAAAATTCATCACCATCCATTCGCGATTCGTCACCCTTTTTCATGATAAAAAACGCAGGTTCATCGAACGACGCACTGCCGCTCTTTAAATGTGTCCGCATCAGAAATGTCTCAAAGCGTCTGTTCAGCGTTCATCCGGTATCTTGACAAGGAAATCGCGCGTATATAAAGTTACCACATCCTCCGGGACATTTGACATCTAGCCTCTTGTTTTTCATATACATGTCACATTTTTTTTGTTTTCTTATTTTTCTTTTGTTTTCTTATTTTCTCGCAATACACCTGTGTTGGTGACACAACCTCCGTTTATTGTTCTGTCGTGTTCTTTATTGTGCCGTTTCAGCGCTTTTTAGTCGCATCAGTGGCGCGTGGTTGTTGAGTCTTTTCTATGCAGCCGTTGCTAAACATTAATTGATTTCAGTGGTCTTACGTCCCAGAACCGCGATTTGATTATGAGAGACGCCGTGGTGGAGGGTTCCAGAAATTTCGTCTACCTGGAGTTCTAAACAGTTTGAACGGCAAGCGGTACCCGAACGTCCTCAGTGCAAGAAATACGCGTCACCGTGATTGTGAAATCAGCCTTCTTGAAAAATGGGACATTTATCTATGGTGTGAGGGTTCGTGTGCAGTCGTGCTGCTCTTCTGTTGATCCACGTTCTCCGTAATAAAGTCGCCAGGTCATTGTTTACCGCTTGTCCTGTGCCCTTCTCCGTCTTGTGGTGGAGTGGAGTGGAAAAACTTTATGTATGTCCCCCCCCTTCCCAATCGTTTCCTTCAGCTCAGCTCCGCTGTGGTCGGGAGCTCGAAAACTTGTAGTCGCCTTTTTTGCATCTTAGCAACCTTGCATCAGTTGAATGCACTTGAATTTACTTCTTCGGCAGCCATTCACGCAGTGCTTCGCGTTTCATAGGTGAAAGTTGCAGTTCATTTACGCCCGCGAAGGTTTGTATTCGCAAAAGAATGTTGTTTCGTAAAAGGAAGGAAGGAAGGAAAGGAACGAAGGGGAAAAACAGAAAGGCAAGGAGGTTAGCCAGAAAGGCGTCCAGTTAGCTACCCTACAACGGGGGAATGGGAAGGGGAATAGAAAGATGGGAGAGAGAGGAAAAAGGTGTTTCGTAAAAGGACAGTATTATTCCTAAGGTGTTATACAAGAGGGACATTGTACCATTAATTAATAATTAATATTAATGTCCTAAACTGATTAAATCGGATATTTAGCCGCGACGGTGGTCTAGTGGCCATGGCATTCGGCTGCTGATCCGAATGTCGAGGGATCGAATCCCGGCCGCGGTGGCGTCGTTTCGATGGAAGCGAAAGGTTGAGGCCCGTGTACTGTGCGATGTCAGTGCACGTTAAAGAACCCTAGGTAGTAGAAATTTCCGGAGGCTTCAACTACGGCGTCTCTCAAAATCATGCCGCGGTTCTGGAGCGTAATACCCCGGAATCTAATCAAATCAAATCAGATCAGACATCTAGAGGTACCAAAAAAAGTGAAGACGTCAATTTCATCCTGCGAGAATTCAGGTGCACGGTGTTTGAATATGTAACGGCTTGATAGATAGATAGATAGATAGATAGATAGATAGATAGATAGATAGATAGATAGATAGATAGATAGATAGATAGATAGATAGATAGATAGATAGATAGATAGATAGATAGATAGATAGATAAAGTGGGTGGGTGGATAAATGGATGGATGGATGGATTTCTCCTCCCGCCTTTAGTCCTCCTCGTGCATATGAGTGGTATTATCCAAAGCCTCCGAGCTACACTCAATACCCCCAAAGCGAAAGGTCTCAAATGCTTTGAAAACTTTCAGGTTTATAATGACGTGCATCTCGGCAAAACTTCGTGGATCACTATGGCTTAACGAATGATATGCCTAAACGCGGGCGAAGGGGTTTGCGACTTATGTGCTTACGCGTGTCTTGAAGTGCAAGCCCAGTCCGACTCGCCAACGTATTTCTGAGGATAATCGCGAGCCAAATGCCTCTGGCGAAATTTGGCGGTAACTCCTAACAGCACACTGGTAATGCCTGAACTTCGTGGGCTTATTGTTGCACAAACAGCTTCAATACGGCCTGGTGTTGGCAGTCGCACAAGGGGCCCAATTAACGATCACGTTTAACTTCACATGACTGCTCACAGAACTTGAGAAAGAAAGAAGGAAAGAAAGAAGGAAAGAAGAAAAGAAAGAAAGAAAGAAGGAAGGAAGAAAGGAAGGAAGAAAGAAAGAAAGAAAGAAAGAAAGAAAGAAAGAAAGAAAGAAAGAAAGAAAGAAAGAAAGAAAGAAAGAAAGAAAGAAAGAAAGAAAGAAAGAAATGATTTGATTGATATTTATGGTCTTACGTCCCAAGACCGGCTATGATTATCAGAGACACCGCAGTGGAAGTCTCCAAAAATTTCGACCACCTGGGGTTCTTGAACACGCACTGATATCGCGGCTGCATTTGGATGGAGGCGAGATGGTGATGCCCGTGCTCTGTGCACTGTGTCAGTGCACGTTAAAGAACCCCAGGTGATCGAAATCTCCGAATTCCTCCACTACGGCGTCTCTCATAATCACAGCTGGCTTTGGGGCGTAAAACCCAATATATCAATCAATGGCTTACTGCGCAATTGACGCTTAATATTGTATTTATCGTCCAAGTACTATCTACGGAGAGTGAACGGGACCGGACGAGGTGAGTGCATGGCACAACCTCAAAGCGCTATTCATTCCTTGTGACTCATCTTGATTGTGTGCGCCATACACATAAAAGGTTATGGGTCATTAGCTTGCCACAAACGCCTAAATATACGTATAGTTCAGGACTCTATCGCAGAATGGCCTATATAATTTTCGCTATGAAGCTTTGCGTGAAAAGAGATACGGCAGAGGAGATAATTTCTGGCGTTTCACGTCCCAGAACCACGATATCATTATGAGATGCCGCAGTGGATGGCTCCAGAAATTTCGAGCACCTGATGTCCCTTAACGCGCACTGACATCGCACAGTACACGGACCGCAGCTTTTCGTCTCCATCGAAATGCAGCCGCCGTGGCCGAATGACATGACCCGAACCATGTGGCATAGCCGCGGGACCACCGTGGCGGGACCAGGAAAACATGAATGGCCATAGATGAGCAGGGGTTTATCGAGGATTTCGAGAGGGAGCCGGGTGTTTTGGGAGGCGGGCTGTACAAACTGTTGTGGATATGGAGAGATGAGGCGTCCTATTTTAACGAGATTTCTCTATAAATTAATGAATTCGACCCATAGCCAACCTAGCTGTTCTTTGTCATATTATGAAAGCTGAGACGGTTAGTGAATTCATAGGATTGATAGTTGAAGTAACTGATATAATTACAGCGTGGAAATGGCTAGAATATAAATGGCAGATAATTATGGGTTGCGATGAGGTCGGGAGATTGATTTTTTTTTTTTTTTTTTACTTGGGCTGACCGGCATCAGACGAGAGTGATGTGAGGTCGCTGCGGAAACCGCACTTAAAGGAAGATAAGCTGTTACTGCTGCCAACGGCGCGATCGGTTCTAAGCATTATGAAACCAACCACGCATGTACGCAGCATTCTAATTCGAACTAAAGAATACAAATTGCCCCAGGTTTGATTTCTCCTTCTCTGCCTACCGCTGTGTGTTTACAAACATGTTGCAGCTTGCCATTGTTACCGGATCAGGTGTACATCGGGGTTGTCGACACAGCGCGTCCGGGAGCGTTTCGAGGCCATTTCCGGTCTCGGAGAAAGGAAGGCTGCTGCTACACCGACCGTCGGTCGAGAGGAGCTCACCGAACGTGGGTTAGTGCACAAAACGATACCGCCAACGCGTCGTCCCAACGCCCGCGCGTCTCTTTGGGTATACACTCGAAGCTGGCGGCTTACACACTATACGAGGCATGCTAGCGCGTAATGCGTACACCGCCAGATCACGGGGAATGTCGGCTCAGCAACACGAGGAACCGGCTCTATCCGGTCACGCACAGCGTCAGGTGTGGGCGGCGTACAGACACAGTCGGTGTACTATGACGCCATCACGAGCTGACACCCGAGCGTCGCGGCTGTCTATACACACCGAGCTACGGCTACACGCGTACAGCGCGGCTGCGTACGCTCTTCGCGTGATCTGAAGAAAAAAAAAAATGGAAAAGAACAGGATGCACTGGGTGCACGTGCGGTGGCTGAGAATAGCGTTCTGTTTCATCCGTATACGATTCGTCCATCGCGGTGGTTTGTTCGTGTCGACGGCGGTGGCCCAGAGCTTATGGTGCTTGAATGCGGGCCTAATTAAGCGACGTGGGTTCTTCGAGCCCGGCCGCGGCGGTAGCAATTTTGACCGAGGCGAAAATGCCAGAGGCCCGTGTACTGTGCGTTGTCAGCGCAGTCTTGAGGAACCACCGGCGGTCAAAATGTCCGGAGCCCTCCACTTACGGCGTTCCTCTTCTTCCTATCTCTTCCGCTCCCGTCGCCGGTGTCCGTGCTCTCCTCACTCTACAATTTCCAGAGCATTCCAACCCCCTCAATAGAAATGGCTCATAATGAGTGATACAAATTGGCCTAAAATAACGATTTATTTTGGAAATCGATGGCTGGAACTGCTCTTGCGTTGCTGAGAATAGGATTATGTTGATCTCGTTGCATCTGTAGATCGGTGCTCTCGCTGTTGGCAATCTTGAGAGCGCTTGTCTCGCAATCTGATTTCCACTCTGATTTCCAGAGATACCATCTGCTGAAAGAGAACACTAAATGCCTTGTTTCTAAGGTTAATGAGTAAGGGATCTGCGTTTTTAGGAATTTGCCCCTTTCTTTTGTTTGTCCTTGCGTTTGTCATTTTATTATTTGTTTGCTTTCTTACCTCACCTCCTTGCCTCCTTTGTTTCCTCCTCCAGAAAGAGCTGCATGCAGGCGTACCCCTGTTTGTTGCATTTGTCAGCCTGCTCCCTTCCTGTTTCCTCTGTGTCCTCGCCTTTTTGTCTAAATAACAAACAATAGTGATAAAGTGACGAGCACATATCAGGAAATTACCACGGGGGAGTTCTTAAAGTTCAGCTATTGGGCTAGTCAGCAGGACTGCATTCTGTGCGTGGGCACCATTCGAGGTTGCGCGCAGTGGCATATTTAGCCTCACCACAGCCACCGCAAAGAAGGGTGTGCAAAATGCCGAAGCAGAGGCTTCTTCAGCCACGCTGGATAGCGCGCCCGCGTATACGCTTGCAAGAAGCTCGAGTAATTTATAATGTGAAGCTTTCCGCTGTGCTGCACAATAGTACGGCAACAGCGCGCGGCTTCCTCAAACATCGACGGACCAAAGACAAAGCGACATACGGACAAGCGCTGGAAAAATGTCAAGACGCGGGCACGGCGCAAGTCGTTTTGGCGTGAGGAGGAAGGGGCTGGGGGAGGGGGAGAGTACGGAAGGATTTCACAGCATTTGGTGAAACTTTATGCATCTATGTTCCCAACAAGCAAATAGCGTGTTTTCAGGGAAAGTGCACCGTAAGCTTGTTCCTATAGTATAGACCCAGATTTGACCACGACATACGGACAATGACGTCGCAGTCAATATACTTTGGCAAACAAAGGTGTTCTGACCGTGACGCGAATCGCGTTAGGTTTGTGTGGATTCCAAGTATAGAGTTACACAGTGACTTACACAAGAGTGACAAGCCTCAAGGCTCTGATCAAATTCTCGCGTGAGAGCGGACTGGACAAGAGACTTTGAAGAGTCTTGGGCCGCGGAAGTTTTAGATGCGAAGCAGCTATTTGACTAGCCTGTGTAACGCTGTCCCTCCGTGCGTCCGTACGAATGCGCCGCAACGCGCTCCCCTCGCCGCAGGTGTTGGATCGGTGCCAATTAGGTCACGCCGCAGCTGCGCGTTGACGTCACGCTCTCCTCGCAGTGCGCGCTGACGTCACTCTCTCCCTCGCCTGCCGCGCGCTCGCCGCAGCGCCCGCAGCTGCCGCCTCGTCCGTTCGCCCGCAACACCTGCCGCTACCGCAGCTCGCTCCGCTACCGCGACCGCCGCTCGCTACACCGCCGACTCGTCGGTTCACGCGCAAAAAATTAACACCATCTTCCCAAAGGGAACCCTGATGGGATGCGAAGCACCCGCGTTAGCGCCGTTCAACCCGTGACGCCACCCGTGCGCAACGCTGCTGCTTCGCATCCCATCAGGGTTCCCTTTGGGAAGATGGTGTTAATTTTTGTTCAGCCATCTTCATCCTAGTGGTCAACGCATTCTCGATTTCTCTGTATCTTTCTATGCACGTTCCCCTTCGTCGTCAACGCCGAGTAGCAGTTCTGAACGGTGAATCAGGCCCACCTCTCAACTTTTCTTGCATACTCTCTCTCTCTCATTATCTGTAATAGTGCCAACGACATATTGTCGTCGTCCTGAGGAGTAGCATTTTGCCAGTGACGGATTCGGCGAGTCGAGGATGCTTTCGTCAATGATGTCTGAGAAGCGAATCGGACGAAGTGTCGTAAACAACTTCGCTGTTTGCTGCTTGCGGTGCAAATGCATAATACCAGATCTTAAGCCTGATCATTTAAATCATTTGAAAGATGATTTGTACTATTTAAGTGATTTTCAGTGGCGTACTTGCTTTCTCATGAAGGCATCTGTACGATGCGATAAAACATGGCAGGTAACTTGTGCCACGCTAAGTACAGGCACGGATATGGGGTTGCAGCCCCTGCGCATGTAACCTTAAAGGGCCCCTAAACCACCCCCGACATTTTTTTGAACATTTCAAGTTAGCACGCGCATCAAGTTGAAAATGCCGTCACGATGAACGATGTCAAACGCGGCAGCGCTACGCGCCGCGGGCGCGCCACAAACTCGAAAAACAATCCCGTGCGCCTCTCCGGCCAGTTCCGGCATGCCAAAGTTAGCCGTGACGACATTGTGGTTTTTGCTGACGTCAAAAGAGTCCGAGCTCCGCTTATTGGTCGAAGGAGGACGTCGACTTCCGGTTAGTCTGCTAGAAAATGCACGCGCTCCCTGCCTGTTTGTTTTCCTCGTCGTGTGTCGTTCGAGTGGTGTTCGCGTGTGAATTCGTAAATGCGCTACGCTACGCAAGTGCAAGTGAGGTACAGCCGACTAGAAACTGCAGCAACTCTCAGAACACGACGAATAGCGCTAACAGAGAGCGTTGGCACCAAGGAGGTTATATATTACTTTTCTGGAGTGGAAGCGTGCCGCCGAAAGTGAAGCCGTCGCCGCCATCTTGCTCAAGGAAACAGTAGCAGACGACCACGCAGACGGCGGAGCGCGTAGACAACGCGACGCTGTTTCGTGGTGCTTAAACACTGTGTCCTGTTTTTCCTAAGCATCTAAATATCTGAGAAGGCAACGGTGACTTCGCGTGTCACTTTCGGCTGCACAAATCGCGTTGAGAAGAAGCCTGGAAGGACATTTCACGTGTAAGTTTTTTTCACTTTCTTCACGTACGGTTGCCCGTTTTCAGTGCATTTTGCTAAATAGAGGGCAATTTTAAACATTCGCATCCATATATTACCTCCCTACGCCTGTATGAAAGATAACTGTAAGCTTTAAATACTTCCTAGTGCTTCGTTTTCACATGCGTGCATACAGGATTTGCTACGGGCTCGTGTTCTGCTAAAATACACGTCTGATGCACATATTGGATAGTCACTGCAGTGTTTGTATGCGAACTTTAGAGGAAGGGCATCTTTCCGGAGCATAGACGCAGATTTGTTACGCGTACGTGTTGACGAATGCGCAAATGCAGCGAGCACGTACGTATGGCGTGTTTCTCCGTGCTACTGGTTTCGAAAATGAAGGGAAAAAAAAAAATACTGTGCGTAGCCTTCTGACTGAGAACATGTGGTGTTCGGAGGGGTGGATGGAAAGCTTAAAACAGCCGCTCGATCACCTCTGCTCTAGTGATACGGAACAACCCAACCTCTGTCTTCAAGTGCATGCTTTTCGGCGCGTATCCCGTGTAAGAAATCTCCTATGTACGTTTACAGTCAGAACTAAATGAGAAAGTTTTCCGAACGCACCCATCGGGTCTTGACAGACGCGGATCTGAGAAGACTTCGCAAACGCTAAGAGCAACGAACCATTTGGAAAAATGTGCGTGAAATACGAAAAAAGAAAATAGAGCGTGCGCGCTAGTTAAGGCAACATGCAGAAAACATGCGCTGTACTCAGTCGGTTGGATACATGCTTAAATAAAGGGCACGAATGCATTTCACGTCAGCTGGCAGTCGCACAGTGCCGCATATTTGCGCTATATCGCATCACCGCATCACAAGAACCTAGTTTCTACTAACAGACAGAGTAAACCAGCAAGTACTATTTGCAAAGAACCTCTCAGTCAGCGGTGTTTTTTTGTTTTCCTCGACGCCCGCAGCTGACTACGGACGCGGGAAAAAATTTTTCTCAACTAGAAAACCCCGTTGGTAATTGGCATAAGCATAAAGTTCGTTTCTGTCTCAATGTTTTATCGTGAGATTGCAAAACAAGTCGAGCGCCTGTCTTAATACATTGCCGTCTATGGCGCGCCCGCGTACTTTTTGCTCTAGTAACATGGCCGCCGCCGGCTTCACTTGGCCCCGTAGGCAGCTGCAGGGACTTCCACTCCGGAAGTTTAATGGAACCTCCTTGGTTGGCACAGCACCAACGAGACATTTGCGCGAACGCGGGAGCCCGGCGGAGGCAAGTCAACCGGATGCGCGTCATCGGCGATGTATGTCACGTGACATTCGGAGGCGCACTCGGCGAGGAGGTGGCACTGGCAAGCGGCCGGCGGGCGCAGGAGAGAGTGAAACAAGCAAGCGCCGCGTTTTAATAATCAAACGGGTGTAACTCGGCTATTTCTGCACCGTTTCGAAAAATTCTTGCGGCTACGTGTTTCTTGCGGACACCGGTACAAAAGCAACACCACAACTAAATTTCGACCTCTTGGTGGTTTAGGGGCCCTTTAAGTACATGTAACCTTGAAGCGGGGCACTATCCAGGACTTGTCGCAGGAACGTATATGTTGTCCAACGCAACGCCCAAGAAAGGGGCACTGATCACTCGTCGAAGTGGATCGCCAAGTCCAGGAAAGAGAAAAAAGATGACTGCCGACTCCCATACGCAGATGCCATCCACTAAAATGTGCGTAAAAATGCGTGTAGCAGATGCTGAATGCTTGTGGTACGCCTGTCGAAGCAGTACTGGACACACATACGCGTAGTGCATAGAGTCAAGTAGCGTCCGCGCCTCCTAAAACGGCCATTTCTGTCTCGTCATTGTGATGAATGGTAATTTGACTACACTGCAAGGATTTTCTATTTGTACCCATGCTAAAGCATTATTCCCTTGAATCCTCACCGACGGTCACTGATGTCTTACTACCGAGCGCTTACAGAATATTTCTTTTTAATGCAGCTGGTTATAAAGTAATCTGGAGCTCGCCTGCTGTTCCCGTGCAAGTAACCGTTTCACTCTCGTTTGCAAACTTTCAGCACCTTTATAAACATTTCACGCTCAGTCATCGGAGGCAGAAAGGAAACGCACTCTCCTTAGGTGACCTTCACGCGTGCACAACAAGCAGCTGCGTTACGCCTGGAAGACAACCAGGGTCCCTCAGGAAGTATTGAGGGACCCTGCTACAACTGAGGCAGCCTGTCTCGTGCCAAGTCATTGTCTTCCATACGCAGCATCAGAAGCGAGCAAAACAACCCGTGCTCCACGTCGGGATTATATATACACGAGCCATCCTACATATTCGCTCTGCATACTCCGTTCGCTTTCTCTTATATGACGTGTACTGACAACGTCGCGCCTCCGAACATTACCTGCCCTCCTCGTCACGCGATTGTAGCTGAATGCGTTGTACGCCAACAGCCGGTCGCATTTCCGAGATATATCCTGTGTTATAGCGCAGGACGAGCAGGCGAGACATCACAATGGAAGATCGGATGTTTTGAGCTCTCCATCGTCGTCTGTGTGCGTCGATATCATATTGCCTCTGCGTATCCTGCACAGGTGCCTCGTGTCTTGTACGGGGAAGCGCGTGCGTGTAAAGGGGCTCCATGGCATGCAAGAAGGTTCCATAAGAGAGAGCAACCTCGGGCTACGGTGGGTGCCGGCCCATGCTCCTTCACTATACATGGCAGTGCCGGGGGTGTCCCAGGTTGGGGGCGGGGCGCCGCCTGCAAAAGTTCAGCCTGCCCCCTCCCCCCCAAGAGCGCCGAATAGATGTCCGAGTTACACGTTAAAAAATGCCTCCCTTCGGCGGCCGTTTTCGACTCAGAAGTTCGTTCATTAGTGCGCGGAAATCGGCGATAGACTCCAACGCAGGTATCGACCCAGCCAGACTTAATGGAGTACTGAGACGATTTTGCGGCGGCTCAAAATGTGCATTTTTCATTTTCTAGCCATGTACTGTTAACGCCCTCCACACACGAAAGCCAGGAAACACGTACAAAATATTTCAGTTTGGTTTTAACGTTTTCGTCGCCCAGCACTAAAAGCCAGCACCAGCGCAATGGACACTACGATGACGTATGAGCACAGTCTATTTAAAATAGCCGAAATCGCTATCAGAGTCACTGGACGACCGTGAAATTGTCGTTGTTTGCGTGCCCCACGTTTAATTGACCACAGACGACGGAGTTGCAGCGACGCTATCACGAATTTCTGTCCCTACGCGACTCAGACTTCGTCCGACTATGTTGATACGTCACTAGGAGACCGCCCCCTCGAAATCGAAACCGAAAGTGGGCTTTTATGGAAGCCGTATTAAAAATATATTTATTGCCTTGCGACGCACCATGATTCTCCTTTTGTGGTTCTCCACGCCAGTGCTTTCATTTACAGCAATAATACGAGGATGTCAAAAATTCGTGTCAGTACTCCTTTAACCTTTTCCTTTAATGTCCATTTGACTCGCCTGTCTTCCTTCTCTTTGCGTTCTCTCTCCCTCTTCTCTTGCTGCTAGTATGATGGCATGATGATGGTAATCACGTGGGTATGTACCACTGCGACGTCACAGCTGGACATACGCGAGTAGCAGCACTCGTCTTGTTCCTTCTCCAGAAGGACTATACCTTATGCGTCATGAGCCGAGACGAGACACACGGACAAGATCTGAGACAGCTACATAAGTTTGAAAAGCACGTGGTCGTAGTTCTCCATTCGGCAAAGTACAGAAAAAAGAAGAAAGGAAAGAAAGGTTAGCAGAACTTCGCTTGCGGTGTTTACTTTTACAATAAAATAGATTCAAGTCATTTCCACGCTTTTATACAAAGCCTGGGAAACAGCGAAGCTGTGAGTGTATCGTTTATCGTGACGTAACCGGCAGGAGGGTCAAGTTCAATGTCGTGTAGTAGTCGGTTGTGGGAAAGAGTGGGTTTAGTGGGTCGATGGGCAAAAGTGGGTCTGGTTTCTTCCTCTTGCGTGACACGATACCGCACTCGTATGTCGTCCGCGCCGCCACGGCGGTCTAGTGGCTATGGCACTCAGCTGCTGATCCGAAGGTCGCGGGATCGAATCCCTGCCGCGGCGGCTGCATTTTGATGGAGGCGAAATATTGAGGCCCGTGTACTGTGCGATGTCAGTGCACGTTAAAGAACCCCAGGTGGTCGAAATTTCCAAAGCATCTCCACTACGACGACTCTCATAATCGTATCGTGGTTTTTGGACGTAAAACCCCAGAAAACAATCAAATCATCGTACGTCGTCAACACCAGCCCCATATAAGAACAACTCTGCTGTTAATAATTGCGCACCCAAAACGCGACCGCGGTTTTCTATACCTATCTTTCGTGATGTGGTATAAGCATATTTCAAAAGCCAGGTCAGAAACAAACTCGTTCGTTTGTTCTACATTTGTCACAGTCGCTCAGGTCAAAATTCTAACGACGGATATGGGACATTTTCGTGTCCTACATCGCGTGTACGTGTCGGACCTTTTACACATTCACGCGTAACGGACGTTACGATCAGTTTCGGTTATTTTGAATGTTCTTTTTCTCTTCCGCTAACTCTAAATTTAAAATGGCGGCGCATGCTATGCATAATCGCTGTGGAGCCATATTAACGCTTGACCAAATATTATTTGGCGAAGGAAAGCAGTAGTAGAGGAAAGCGCACACACGCCGATTGACAATATAAACTTATTCGTTTTTGTTTTGCATCATGAAGTACGCACTTTGTTGTACTATTGTCCCCATACATACACTGCATGGCTTTCTTGCCACTTTTTAATTTGTTCTGAACACTTTTTGTTCATGCGCTGTCACGCGTGCGCCTACGACATGGAAGTACAGTGCTCCGGATTTGCCGAGAGTCCTGCTCTTTTATGGCACAAACTGTCGGTACGATGGACACCTTCTTCCGCGGCGTGCTATTGGCCTCGAGATCTTGGAGTGGCGCCCTCTCGCGTGTGACGTCAGAGCGGGGACTCCGATTTCAACCGCGCTGCAGCAGCCGCTGCTCCTGTACGCGTATCGTCTGCTTCACGTGAGAACTTTGTCGAACGAACAGCCTCGCGACGGTCAACTAACGCCTGCAACGATTGTTTTCGAGTGTAATCTTGAACTTGTTTTAGTTGCGGCCCAATCGACAGGGCCAAGAAATCCCCCGGATGGCCGACGAGTGCGCCGATGCCACCGACCGCATTGCTCGTAAGAAAGTGAAACTATGTGTGAGTGTTCGCGCTCGCTATCTTGTTTCCGCCGTACGATACTAATTAGTTTGGGTGTTTCTTTCGATATTACAGTAAGCGTGCCGTTCTCGAGCATCTACAAGTATGTAGATAAAGCTTGCGAAACGTCGCGGTGTCTCATCGAGGGCGAGGCGGTGTACGACGCAGGCCACGTTGTTGAATGCGCGGTCGAGGCCGTCAACGGAGGTCGCATCACCGTCGCCGCTCTCGTCCTCCAAACAAGTGGACTCACCAACCCACCGCACAACGTCTCTGTCGTGATCGACAGCAGTGAAGTGGCCAATGCTCGCTGCTCGTGCAAAGCAGAGTGAGGCAATGTCAACGTGTAACATATAACATAGAATTTATGTTCACTGCTGGTCTGCAGTTGGTGTCGAGCTCATATCGCCTTTTGCATTGTGTTAATGTTTCTAAATTAAGAGGCAAGTTCACTATTGAAACTAGTTTGAATGTTTAATGTTGGCACCATGAAATATTTAATTGCGGCACCATTTCTATTATTTCTATAAATGAAAAGAGACTTCGTAGGTGACTTCGTGGCTTCGTAGGTAAAATACGTATGCACACCATCCAGACGCTGCCGTAGTCTCATACATCCTGCGCCGCTCAGTGCGCCGCTCAGCTGAGCTCACGAGGCCCGCTTACCCGCGAGGCGATTCGGAGGCCGCGTCGTCGGCTCCTTGTCTGTACTCCGTTTCATACATCAGGTGCAACGCTGTCAAAGCTAGTGTTCGTGTTTACGCTGTGTACTTGCGCGACCAATAAGTAGTGCGTTTCTTGTGGTGAGCGAAAAACAATAAATGTCTCACCGGCAGCATTTTATCATAATACATTTTCCATCAGCTTGACAAAACGCGCCCGTATTGCCGGGAAAAAAATCTAAATATGCGAGTTTGTATCTGGTGCTTGTAGTCCGTTTGTCGGAGCGATACACCTCTCCTTTTCTTTTTCCTTGCGGACTACTTGCGTAGCTTTCACAGTGTTGCACCTGGGGGGCTATCGGAGATGACATTTTAGCGAGAGCGTTCGGAATCGCCGCACGCGATTGGCCAGCGCCGCTCCGCTGTCGTCATCCGCGGGGCGTGCCCACGGTAACCTACCTATAACCACATTAGAGAAGAGAAACTGTACCGTTGACAGTGCAACGAAAAATAAAAGTAGCGGTGGCGTCCTAAACTAAGATACACGATCAAGAGATGGCACTGCATGTACTATCATCATTATTGTTTAGATGCAACATGTTTGTTTTGTTTTTGACGCCTACGCCTTCTGGCCTTATTGAGAGCCCCTAGCAGGAAAATTTCAAACTAAAATATGGGGCTAGGTTAGTAGTTCCACTCTACGCGCAACTTGATGGAACGCGCCACGGCTGGCTTTTTCGCCACCTGTAGCGACTTGTGGAACGTCGAACCTTCCGGGGCCCCGAGATTTCGGTGTCGTCAAATTGACGTCAATTCCCTGTCAATCATTTTCAAACCGAGCGTGTCGTCTGCTACGCGGAGAACGATTCCCGAGGCCGCTCGCTCAGCGAACGATTTACGAACACTTTGCGAACAGCGGCCGCGGCAGCGGCTCCGCTTGGATTGAAACGGCGGCTGCGGCTGCGCAATGTTGCGTCACAGAGGGAAATGGCGGTCCACTTGGGCGCCGAGTCCTCGCATTGTCGTCGCTGAAATAGGACGCGAAGCAGCTGGAGGTTCGCGATGTATTTGAGGATTTGACGGGAAGTGAATTCCGGCCTCAATTTCGTCTGTCGAAGCGAACAGTACGTTGGCTGTGCGCCGAACTTGATCCCGAGAGAGAGAACAACTTTATTTTAGGAAAAAAAAAAAAATCCTCGCCGCCACCTCCTCTGCTCGTCTGATAGCCTGGAGTTGTTTCTCCAGGCTTGAATCGCGGTTAACGGTGTCCCACGCTCCAGGCGAGGGAATGGTAAAAGAGATCGGAAATCGGGTGCCAAAGAGCCCGTGTAATTTCGACGGAGAGAAAAGAGCTGCGCATGTTGATGTTCTTTAATTGCTCCTGGAAGTTTCCAGCGCGCTGTCGGTAGTGAAGAGTTTGTCGGGCTTTCACAGTTGGGGTGCACCTCCAAAAATGCGAGAAGGAGCTCCCTCTGCCTCTGAGCACCCGCGGGCCGAGATGCACGTTTTTGTGCGAGGACATGGCAGCAGCAGACGACGACACGAAATTTAGATATGACGCTACTTACGCGCACGCTTCTTGTTTTTCGCGCCCGCGACACCGCTTAGCGAACCTGCAGAGAACGATATCGATGCTTAAGAGCGTGTTTACGTCTGAGAAGAAGAAAGCACCGTTTTTAAAAGGAGCAGATTTCTTAATTTCTCAGGAGAAACATTTTGGCTTTCAGAAGCAGACGACAAACGGAGTACGTCATCATCCGAGGAGCGCGCCGCTTCCCCATTGGCCGCGCCGGCCGCGCTCCTCCCATTCTCAAAGCATTGCTCAAAGCTATCGCGGACCACCCACTTTTTGACGTCAGTGTTCGGAAAGCGTTCTAGAGCGAACACCCGATCTCCGATAGCCCCCCTGATGTATGAAACGGAGTATAGGGGCCTTCGCGGCAGGTTGTGGGACGGCACCGCACCTGGTGTAAGTCGCCTATGGTTATAGCCTGCGTGCAATAAACGGCTTAAGTATTGGCGAGGCGCTTAAACACGGTCACAAACTTACCGAAGAGTGGCGCGTACGGTGGGTAGCAGAAGCCACTGTCCGCGAAGTGTTTGCTGCACACGGTCGATGAAGGCGTGGGGCGCTTTCCCATTCTGAGCTTGACCATCCACTTCTTCTTCAGCTTTGGGTCCTTAGGATAGTTGTGAAAGCTAACGCCTATTTCACGAGCGGACGAAGTACACTGAGGCACAGAGCAGTACTTCACCATTGCGCAGCACTCACCGCGGAGACAAGCGGCCGCAGTTCTAAAAAACAAAGAGCCGTAGTTCTAAATGAACGTTAAAAGCAGACCCACGGTTGTTCGAACAGCGTCAGTAGCCACCATACGCGAGATAACCAACTGAACTGCTTTTTTGTTGAGATTTACCGCAACGGTGGCTTCAACACGGCGCTGGGCCTACGTAGCAGACGAAAGCGCGCGAATCCCCGCTCTGACGTCATACAGGCGCCGTTCGCAGCGCCGCCATCGGTCGCACACCAGGCGAATATAGGAACTTAATGCGCGACGGCAGGATGAGGGCTGCGGAGGTGATCGGCCTCGCAAGTGCTAGTGCACTTCGTGACCGCATGCACGCGCCGCACGTGCATGTCGAGCACGCCTTGCACGGACGTGATTTACGAGTCTTTTTTTTTTATGTTCATTGCACAGCGGCAGCGACAAACACTTCGTTGTCTCCTCTGTTAACGGGACACTGCGTTGAAAAGGGATTTTAGGTGCGGAGCACCTTAGGGGCTGAGCTTGTCGGCGTGTCTCTGCTGTCGTCACGGTATAAAGCAAGTTGTCACACTGTGGTCAAAAACAAGTGGTTGATTGAATAAAAACCGCACGATGAATGAAACCGCAACTAACATGATTTAAAGCAATTTAAGATAAACTAATATTCAGAATTTAATTGCATTAATAACCGACATTTGTTAACTTTGTTCACGAAAATTGTGTGGGCCCATCCTGCATGCAGTGCCGTCAGTGTGTGTGGATTGTTTGGGCCGATCTTGGAGGCTGTGCACCCAGGCAGTGTATATGTAGGGTTGACGTGTCAGAAGCGATTCTCACGAGTCTTTGCTAATGCGCCCCGGCTGTCGGCGCCTATAACGTCGCCGTCGTGGCCACGGTATAAAGAAAGCCCATTAGCAGCGACTGACGTTTCCTGTGGGAAAACACCAGAGCATCACTGCATGCATCGCACCTTCCCAGGTCCCACGTTAGTGGAGCTGTTTCTGCGTTTTTCTCGTATCGATGAGTCTCATTTTCGCTACCCCAAAGGCACTACGCTCGCGATGAGAAAGTGCTTCACAGCGAGAAAACGAGCAAAAAAAAAAATACAAGTGGCCACGCTGCGGGGGTGTTCCTGCGTCATACTACGCGTTCGTATGACGTAACGTGTCATAGGCGTGATGTCATACACATTAGAGTGCGTCTGCTAATTATTACGTAAGTTTGATGATGATGATGATGATGATGATGTTATGATGTTTAATGGCACAAAGGCTACTATGGCCATAGAGCGGCAGAGCGATGGTTTACGTAATTGTGAGTAAATTAAGAGATATGCGTCGCGTTGGTAGAGGGTCAACATGGTGCGTTTCAGACTGTTTGACTGGGCCAATGTGGTGAGAATACGCAAAAAAAAAAAGGAAGAAAGAAAGGAATGGGGTTGGTGACGTCATCTCCCCATAGTTTCGGCGCGGAAATCAAAAATGTAACCTTGACCTTCGTTTTCAAATTTTGAACATAGTATGAAGTAATTACTGACAATAAAGTTCTCGAAGAATAATGCCAGCCTATAGTAAGCTTTAGTGTCTCACTTTGGTGTCTCTTTAAAAATAGTGACGTTATTTCGCTGCTTTTCGAGCAATTTTCCTTGTGGCCAGAGGTAGACCACGCGGTGTCGTTTGAAAGACACCGACGGAAAAAGAGGGCACCTTCTCCTGCGACTGCGTGTGGAATAAGCAAACCGACAATCGGTAAATGTAAGCGGCATTATTTATATTCCTTTGCGCTTTGCTGAAGAGACTAAAAAAAATCGTAGGTGTCCTTAGCTATCGGTTAAAAGACGTAAGGAAGCCATGGGAGCGTTGTTAGTTGAACCCGGAAGCTGTGGCAGTCGACGAACAAATGCAGGTAGACGTTAAACCCCAAAGGACTTCTTGGGCGAGTTTGTGCTTAGATATCATAGGCGTACTGGGTCGCGGAACGAAGTCCAGTGGGCTCATACCCCTGTATTCCTCCGCTCGTGTCAGTACATCCACTGGGGGGTATGGGACCACGCGTGTCCGCATTGCCATTGCTCGCGATGTGACTGGCGAGCGTTCCATGTTATCACGGCCTATCAGCCATATTAGTCACTCGTTCGAACCCTTCCCTGCTAATATTGGTACATACCTCATGAACGAGTGTGCGAGTTTTTCATTTCTGTGCCATATATTTTAAACATATTTTCCCGCTACCGCTTATTCCGCGGTCACATTCATTTGAAAGGATAGAAAACTGAGCGAGTTAGTGATGGTTCATAATGCAAAGAAAAAGACGTGCAAGACACGGACACAAGGTATAGAGGAGTGGACATTACAAACGCCAACTCGCCGTTCGTATTGTCCACTCCTCTTACCTTGTGTTCATATCTTGCACGTCTTTTTCTTGCATTATGAGCCTTCCCTTGAAACATATAATGCATTCGCCTGAAAACTGCAGTAGTGCTCCAGGTACGTGTTCTATACAATTCTCCCCAGCAATTTCGGTGCAACAGAACTGCAAGTTTGACCGGAAAACTGGTCGAATGGAATGTGGCTATTGTTAAGAAAAGAATGGCGGTGATAGATCACACAGCTCCATAAAGGGAGCACGACTCAGCGCCACAAGGGAGGGAGTATAGGGACATAAGGGACATAAGTGAGCGAGCGGTTGTGGAGTGCTGAACCACCGAGCCAAGCGAGCGTTCGTACGTCCGAGATCCCGTCGGCTGAGGCTGAGAAGTATAGTGGAAGCTTGCCGCATCATTGTACGCGCCGATACAAACGCGAACATATGACGTAGATCACTCTGACCGATATATATGAAGGGGCCTTCTTCGTGCTTCCTTCTTTTTTGCTTTTTTTGTTTAAAGGGCAGCTCCGGAGATTTTTCGGTATCTGCGCATCTCAATGAAATTTTCAGTGTATGTTCTCATCGTCCCTGTAATACTAATATCTGCCAAGAGAGGCAGTCGCAAGTCATTTAGTTTTCCTCAAAACGAATTTTAAAGCTTTCCGGCGGATTCTCATGCCGGTCACCCTGTGTTTTTGACGTCATTAGTGTCTACGCTGGGAACCCGAGCAGGCGGGCTGCAAAGAGCAGTACGGTGACACTTAAGTGCTAAAATCGGCGCTGTCAAATTCAAAGCTGGCACATAGCTCAATATATCGTCGGGTGGCACCGCCGCTTTCATTCTTTTTTTTTTTTTTTGCATCAGCTCCATATTTCTGATGGCGGGGACACTTGTGACGTCACTGCCTACACTGCGAGAAGCATCTACCTGTTTTGGTTTCGGTCTGAACACATTGTTCATTCAGTTATTTAAAATTATTGGTGGGTTTCTGAGCAAAATCACCGACCCTGCCTGTTACAGGACTATCAACGCCATCGGAGAACATTGATATCAGAAGAAGGTGAAAAAAGTGCCGGAGCTGCCCTTTAGCGGCGAAGCTGTCATGGTTGAGGCTGTGCTGTGCGTCGGATGATCTCGTGATTGCCAAGCAGAAGGGAAAAGTGCACTCGCTCTTTCCCTCAATCCACTCTTGCCCTCAGTAGTCCCCTGCTACATGATAGCGATTATGCAAAGACCAAATGTGCGGTTAAGTGTCGATAAGATTTAGCTTTAAGTGTCAGGTTCGACCCCCGCAACCGTAGCGACACCGCTTGACAACCTTTCACCTCAGGACTAACGATAAAAGGAAAAAAACTCTAATATACCAAAGGTTTTCACGGCCTGCAAAACTGGCCTAATTTGTCTTATTATTTTTTTTTTTGAAGACGCGACCTCAGCAAGGATTTCTATTACCCTTCCGTGAAACGCGTGACGTATTGTGGGACATGTATTTGTGCTTCCCTTCATATATTGTTTCCTATATACACCTGCGTATTTATTGGACGCTCGCGCAAAAGAACTGCACTTGCGATTTAGTGACTTCCGTGACTACATACCGTTTTGTCATCTCTGCATTATTGCCAATTACTACAGGAACTCACGTACATGCAACGAGACATAACACAGATAAACAAGGCCTAAACACACGGTTCGAGTTCGAGCATATATCCGCCATGATGCTACAGTCGTTGCGGTCGCCGACAGGCTGCTGATCCCGAAAGTGCTTCGCCTTTAGATGGAGGCGAGATGCCGGAGGTGCGTGCGCTTCGATTTATGCACACGTTAAAGAAAACCCAGGGTGGTCAAACTTTCCGGAGCCCTCGGTCATTTGGTGTATGACTCATAATCTTATGGCGGTTTCGGCGCGCAAAACACCGACAGCTTTTATTAACGTTTAAGCATGAACTACAGACAGCAGTGAAAATGGAAAACAATATAAAGAAAAAAAGGGAGGGAAGAAGCGCTGCTTGCAATCGTGTCTCCATATACCACTCAAAGTGCACTGTATGTATAAAGTGATAACAAAGTTACAGACGGAGGGAGGGAGGGGGGACGTGGTGCCTTCTTTAACAGAAGTACGCCATGCAAATATTTGTTTAATATGATATGCGACAGCATATCACCGACGCATATGAATTACTCTCACAACAACGCCCGCAACTGAAGTTGGCGACGACCCAGAAGGCGCGAGAACACGACATATCGATATGAGTTGTGGAAATTGTTCGCGGACAGTGTTATTTCAGCGGGTCTCGGTAATGCGGTTCTCTGCGTTTGTGATACGCTGGCGCTTTGGTTATTATTGTCGCCCCTTGAGGGCTCGGTTAGGCTAGAATCGATGCCCTATTCTTCCTTTCGCGCCCATCAACGCTCACAGCTATAATGCAACAGAAGTTCACTATTCACGGCTGCTATGGTAAAAACAGCGAAGGAAAGAGAGACGTAATTTTTAATGCATAGTGAAAATTTCGATTTCATGAAAAGTGGTGATGTGCATTTCCGTCGCGGAAAAAGTCTATAGGATCCCGTGCTTTATGCGATTACGATGAATGTTAAGAAAATTCAAGCGGTGCAAATTTCCGCAGCCCTCCACATTACTGTGATCCTCATACTCATTTTGCTTCCCGCCTGAAGCGTCACAACTTTTTATGCATTTTGACCACATCGAGCAGTGAAACGGTTCTTTACCAATAAGGCATAATGTCACGAGCGGTGAAGACCATAGCGACATCGATGTGGCTGAGTCTGAAAGATCCTCGATGCAGTGAAACCTGCGCGCTCTGTTGCATTCTTGACACCAGCGGTGGCGGTCTACAGTGGACATAGCACTCGGCTGCTGACCGCAAAGGTCGCGGGATCGAATGCCGGCCATGGTGGCTGTATTTCGATAGAAGTGAAATGTCATATACGCCCGTGTATTATGCGATGTCGGTGTGCACGTTAATTAAGGAACCCCATGTGGTCAAAGTTTCCCGAGCCCTCCACTACGCGTCGCTGATAATCATATCGTGGATTTGTGACTTGAAACCTCCCCAAAAGTCATCCTCATCATGATTATCCGTGCAATCTTGAACAGGCAAGCGCTAGTCGTCTGCTCGTTGAATACTTCCCACAGCAATATCGTTGTTTTGGCACGTAACAAATTGGCAATTATCGGCTAAACTGTCGGCAAGTGGAACTTTCTTCGTCAAGGCCCTGACGAAGACAGGTCCTCTTGTGGAAACGTTGGCTGTAGTGACACTCCCTGTTTTCTTCATCGTTCTTAAACCACATCTTCTTCACTTCGAGTCTCTTATCTTCCTCCGAACTTCTGTGCTTGCCCCTAGTGTTTGTCACGCCGATTCTGGTATACTGACTGTTGCTTCGCGAGAAATCGCCATATACGGCTTCTTCGCCATGTTCTGATCCTGCGGAAGCGCATATATTAGTCTTTGCTTCCGCATCAAATCTGCATTCGGAGAGGCTATCACCAAACACAGCTCGCGCAAACATGTTCATGTATGCAGCCGAGGCTCGACGACTCGTAAACCACCCGTCATCTCGGCTCTTGATCTGACCGCGCGATTCTCACTCAGGATTGCCCATTAATGCATGGAATGTACCCTGGCTCACGCTAGCACGCGTCCTGCATAGTTAACTTTTCCGAGCGCCGTTACAGATGCATGTGGGCAAGTGTCGACAATTCCTACATTATATACAGAATGGCTCGACATCTGATAAGGCCTGATATTCACGCATAAAGAAGCGAGCCGTTATACGGTGACAACGCGGCTGATGTATACTTACTCGCATAGAAGCGTCGCCAACGACAGGTTTGCAGAAAATATGCAGGCTGTGTCTATCAGCATGGGCACCAAGTTGTCGCTTCCGTTTCTTTCTTTCTTTCTTTCTTTCTTTCTTTCTTTCTTTCTTTCTTTCTTTCTTTCTTTCTTTCTTTCTTTCTTTCTTTCTTTCTTTCTTTCTTTCCTTCTTTCTTTCTTCTGTTGGCTGGGCGGCCTACGAAGGTACGGCATCACATTTAGTTTGTATCAAGAACGTCAACAAAGGACCGCAGACTATTGAGTTTAGTTCGTTGGATTAAACTGCCATCGGATCTGTGACCAACAACAACGAAAAAAAAAAACGCTTTAAGAGCACTGAACTCTTCTTCGGGATAACGGCTGTGCAGTTCAGTATTGCTTTTACTTTCCTTTTAATTTCAACGGCGCTGGCATGTGTCATTGTTGATCAAATTATGATGACCGTTATGTTTGGTCTCTACGTGACGATGCAACTGTTGCGTTATCACACGTGCGTGATGTGTATGCCACCAGCTTGTTGTTATTTGGCGTTATTATCCATATTTCCTTTAGTTTCATCTCAGATCTCCCGAAGTAAATGAAAATTAACTTTAAGACCAGAATTGGGAGGTTATACTTCTGTCGGGCAAGAGTAATAGTCTGGCACGCTCGCATTTTTTCTTTCGCCTCAGATATGCGTAATATTTGCTTTTTGGTCGACTGTGTTCACAAGTATGAACGCAGCTACCAGTTCAAGATGGGTGGTCGTTGAGGAAGGGGTTAAACTTTCGCCATTTCGCCAGAAAAGCAGGATAGACACACGCACAGACAGACAGACCAAAATTTCTGAATTAAAGTATCCCAAGAAAGACTATCGTCTTTAAAAAGAAATGTGGGTATAGCTTGCACTAGTTGAATAAGAATGGAATAAGAGCGGAGTTTGTGGCCGACCTAGCTTCATCCGGTTTCTACAGTGTCAGCCGAAGTTACGTGACATGGAGTTATACCGTTTTGGCCGGAACATGTCACGTGCCTAGCTGTCACATCGTGGCACGCGATTGGGGACACGCGTTTAGGTTCAAATTGGCTTGTCAGGCAATGTCCGGTTGTTTAATACGCAGGCGGAAAGCGCCTGCCCTTCTTTTACCAAATTAACCGTATCGACCTAAGCTACGGAGAGAAGAACAAGGCGATTTCCAGCTGGTACTTGAAACTGAACTGCGCATCTCGCGATGCGCGCACTGTGCGATAATGTTTAACTCGCATGCTTATGTGAGCCCCCACGACTGATCGGCACCGTTTTCTGACCATGTTCAAAAAGCGTTGCAGGGCCGCTTAGGGGACGTGTGAGACAGGGCCATGTAGCCACGAAGTGCACGAGCTTTCATTGTGTGGCGACCGCCCGATCTGCTCGAGGAACATTGCCGCGGTTGAAGTATAGCCAAGGAGGGGGGCGAAGAGGTGTTGGGTCCTTCCTCCCACGTTCACCGAAAAAATTCACGCATCTCCACGACTGATTGATTTGTGGGGTTTAACGTCCCAAAACCAGCTCTGATTAGGAGAGACGCCGTAGTGGAGGGCTCCGGAAATTTCGACCACCTGGGGCTTCTTTAACGTGCACTGACATCGCACAGTACACGGGCCTCAACATTTCGCCTCCATCGAAATGCAGCCGCCGCGGCCGGGATACCACGCATCTCCACGAAGTGAACCATGACGAGTGGGCGAAGGACTGGGGATCATTCGGTATTACCGTAAATCACCCGTGACATTGCCCACTCATGCACGTAAATGAGTGATAACGAGTGTGTATATTTAAACACGCGTTGTCATTTGTGCTCCTGGTCTTTATGAGGTTCCTGCGCTCCCACGTCGTAGATCGTGCCGAGCTCCGGAATACTTTTATTTAAAGCACGCGCTGCGAATCCTTATGCTTCAACTATGCACAAGAGAAATCTCCCACCGGCACTAAATTGCAGGTCAAGATCCAGTGCCTATATATACGGGGTGGCCGATGAGCGCGAGCAGTCGGTTTCTTTCAATCAAGAGACTCACTAGCAGACGCTGCCTGCGACGGTCAGCGTTATCTATCGCTGACGAGGGCGCGTTCTCGTTCCTTGCCAGCTTGGGCCAGCTGTTGCGCATGCGCAGTGGTGGTGTGGGCGGCGCAGGGACGGAACAGGCTCGACCATAAGCTGCTTCGCATCTAAAAAAAATCACAGCATATTCACGGGGTGAATGATGATGAGTGGGGCGAAGCTCCGGAAGGAATCATCGGTAAACCGTGAAACTCTTCCGTGGAATTCGCCCCACAATTAAATGTGAAACACTTGAGTAAATGTCATCAAACTATTACAACATCTCGCATCTTTCATCATCAACTACAAGTACCGCGATCTAGTTTTATAACGTTTTATAAAGTTTTATAACGTTTTATAAAGTTTTATAACTCGCGGGCGAGCGCGTGCCGGGAGCCACGCGCTCGCCCTCGGCGCGTGCGTGCCTCCCGGCAGGCACGCGCCGGTGGCTACCTACTACTACTGCTACTACTACTACATACATCGGGGACGGAAGGAGCTTCGCCCCTAAAATTCTGACTGCACCCTTGAGTGCCTGACGCCTTTATCTCTCCACCGCGGTGGTCTAGTGGTTACGGTGCTCGGCTGCTCACCCCAACAAGTAGGGGTTCGATCCCGGGCCGCGGCGGTCAAATTTTCGACGGAGGCGACAATGCCAGATGCCCGTGTACTGTGCGTTGTCAGTGCACGTTAAAGAACCCCCGAGTGGTCGAAATTTCCGGAGCCCTCCACTACGGCTTCTCTCTCCTCTCTATTTCTTTCATTCCCTTTCCCCTACTTCCACGGACGCTGAGCCGTGCTCCCGACATGGGCTACAGAAATTAGCGACCTTTCGCTTATCCGAAGCACAGTCAATCATGCGTTTATATTGCGAGCAGGAACACATCATTTACGAATGCCATCACATTATATCAACGAATACTGCGAGGGTTTTTCGCAAAACCAAAATGTCTGAGCTTCGATCAGCTCTCAAGCGAGTCAGCGTTTGCACGGATTTTCTTTTCGGACGACGGCTGGGAATGATCATTTTGTTAGATCTTTGGAAACCGTAAATTTGGGAGTGTGCTCACGCGCATACCTGACGATGTGCCGATGATGTTTATTTGACGAGTAAGAACATGAATGCGCGAATGAAAAAAAAATGCAGGGGGCGAATTGGGCTTTTAGAATAGAACACGATTCTTACGTATCTGTTAATGCGTAAACAGCTAAAAAAAATCTGAGCGGTTTTTTTAGGTGACGATTACTGTGCGCTCTAATAGTAAAACTGCAATGGGTGGCTTGAATAAACTGCAGTGAAGAGAGAGAGAGAAAAAAACTTTATTTCCGCAAGGTAAGTTTTTCCCAGACGAAGGAGGCGCCCTCCGTCCAAGGCCCATATGGCCTTTGCCATCTTGCCAGCTCTGTCGATAAGCTTCGGCTTCGAGCAGGATAGCGCAGCCTCCCACTGTTCTGGTGTTGGTCGCTTGTTTACTGGCACTACCTTAGATCTTTGGCAGGCCCATGTAACGTGGTACAGTGTTGGGTGTTCCCCGCATAGCGGACATTTATCGTCATATGTTGTGGGATAGTGAAGAAGCGCGCCTTCGAGAGCTACGCAGCCAGACTGCCAATGCATGCACTAGTGAACTAGTGAGGCGCGAGCTGAGCTCTCTCTCTCCAAAACACAACACACAAAACAAACACAACAAAAGGATTGATTGGTTGATTGAAAACTTTATTTGATAAATAGGGAGGGTGGGTCCCTATAGTCCATGATTCCAGTGGCCGCTGCTGTACGCTCGGCCTGGTACGTTTCTGGGTTTCTAGGTCGACTTGGGCAATGACGGCCTCCCAAGGCTCCCTGGGTAGAACACATAGCTCCGCGTCGAACAATATCTCCAGTTCAAAAATTATCCCTCTCAAACTACTAGGAGGCAAGAGCGTCGACAGCCGGGCCAGTTGGTGCACAATGTTTGAAGGAAAACCAGCTAGAAGCACATGGACACAGAGGAAAAAGGCGCACAGGACGAAGATGACAGTACAGCTTCGTCCTGTGCACCTTCTTCTTCTGTGTCCGTGTGCTTTTAGTTGGTTTTTCTTCAAAAAATACTAGGAGACGCAAAAAAGACGCTGCTCATTTTTTTTCATTATGAGCTAATGTCTTGTCGCGCCATCTAACATGGAGGGAGTTCGACTTCACCTTCTGAATAAAGTTTCCAATGCAGAAGCTTCTTCGTGCCTGAAGCCCCGGGGGCACGAACCTCCTCTTAACAAAGAGCTCGGGCAGTGTTTCGTCATTGCGCCATCCAAGTTCTCTGGAACCGATCCTACAGCTCTTTTGCAGCTTGTGCTACGCTCCGCTTATTACTATTTTCCCTGCACGCTCGCCGGTGACGCAATTCTCCTATACGACAGCCTGCTTCTCGAAAAGAGCGTCGCGCGACCGTCACTCGATGACGTCAAACACGACCGTAAAGCACCATCCGATGAGAAGGGATCGAAAGCAAATGTGGAGGGAACATGCGCCGTGCACAGTTTATCCCGCGTGACGGGTCGTCGGTGCCAATAAAGGCATTATTTTCTCGTTGGCCGATGAGAGAACCTTAGACAATAAAGGCGACGAATGAGTGAGGTATAGATAATGAGGTGTCACTAATACGCGCACACGCAGGCCTTATAGCGCAGCGCAAAGCGTGCTATATAGCGCGTTTGCATTGCGGTCGGGTGTCATTGTCGGAGATAAGGAATGGCTGACAGGGGCTGTCGGTACAAGAATCCGGAGAGTGGTTGTTTGTTTTTGTTGTGGGCGTAATTGCGAAACGCGGACTGCGTGACGTTGATGAATGCCGCCCAGCGATGTGAGCTATAGGATGTGCGAGTATTGCGCTACTTTGAATGGCTTGTTTGATCCAGTTACCCGTATCTCTCTCTCTCTCTTTTCCCTTAAGTGTTAGATGTGGCGAGGTGGTTGAATGGGCTTCCTCGTGATTTACGTTGACAGGAAACAGCACGAGTAAACACTGGGGCGGCACTCAACCTCCCATGTTTTTCCTTGGCCTCATTGCCTTTTGAATTCATCAGGCTGTGTCTCAAAAAAAGAAATAAAAAGGCTAGCTTTTGATCCTCTTTCGTTACTTCATAGCTTGCGTCTCGTTCTACCAGATTTGGTGCCTCTAGGTAGCAGACGAGGGTTTGTTAGTCAGCGGACAGCTCGCATTTAGGTCACGTACTATAGCGATGCCTTCTAGCGATGTCAGTGCACGCTGAAGAACCGCAGGTGGTCGAAACTTCCGGATGCCTCCACTATATACGGCCTCTCTCATAATTATATCGGGGCCTTGGGACGTCAATACCCCAGACACCGCTCTCGCCGCTATGGCTGCGAGTGCAACTTAGGATTGAACAACAACAACAACAACAACAACAACAACAACAACAGCAACAACAACAACAACAACAACAACAACAACAACAACAACAACAACAACATAATAATAATAATAATAATAATAATAATAATAATAATAATAATAATAATAATAATAATAATAATATAATAATATTTTTATTTCATCATTACTGCAGTTATAGGAAAGCTGCGGGTAAAAGCTGCTTTTTGTAGAGGCAGCTTGACAAGAGCCCGCAGCTACTTTTGTGGAGTACAGACAGCAGTGGCACGTATCAAAAATAGAAAAAGAAGCATGGTACACTTTAATAACAAACAAAAACAAAGAAAAACGCATATAGCGGTCACGTAATTTCGAATGCAAACATATGCAGTTCACGTAGTGTGCACTTGTAGGGATCAACACGGGCTTTCACAAGTTTATTAAGTACTTTGGGAAGAACGTACGATAAGTTATCTTCTGAGTAATTTGTTTTAGATGATTTTATTTCCACATGTCTTTATTTCGTGTACCAAGCGACATAACATTTGCTGTATGGGTTGGAAAGGTCATGTAAATGAATGTCTATTTCTTTGACTTCGCGTCTCGTCGCTGCAGTTAAGTTAAATGCGCATAGGTTATCAACGGATAACATCCCAGCCTACTAAAACAAGCATGCCGCATGTGTGGGCATCATACGGCAAGCTGAAAAGTAGTCTTTATGTACTTCTTCTGCATCAAGTACAATTATTGTAGGTCTGTTTTAGTTGTAGTGCACCATACCAAAAACGAAAGGTAAGGTGTGAACAAAGAAGTGATTTATACAGTAAAAGCATTGCATTATATGGTAAACCTTTTGACACAGTATATCATGCCTACAATGCGCGATAATTCTTCTAACACGCTGCCTATATGTTCGTTCCAAAGCATATTACTTGAAAATGTAACTGCTAGAATGTTCATGTGATTTACTAGCTCTGTTTCAGTATCACCGTACACAAGATGTAAATTATCGTTTGCCGATAGATGCACATAGATACCCAATAAGGTGACCGGTGTAGCGACTGCCGCCGTAGCTCAGTTGGTAGAGCATCGGACGCGTTATCCGAAGGTCGTAGGTTCGTTCCCTGCCGACGGCAGGTATGCCTCTTCGTCCGCTTTAATTCCAGTTCATTTATCTCATGATGACTACGCTGCTTTTCCCATGTGCTGTATATAGAACTGTGCAATTTCCTGCATGGGAACATCCGCTCCTCACCACTAAAAGACTGCATAGTTGCAGTCGATGAGCATCTTACTAACGTGTAATCAACTTCATTTTTCACTTTTTCTTTGTTACGGGTGTACTTGCCTTACAACTTCTATTATTTGCTTACATTTTTTCTGTTGCTTAGTATTATATAACGTCCCACTCCTGGTATAGCCCTGAATAGGGCTGCAGTATAATAAATAAATAAGAAGGGATCGAAAGCAAATGTGGAGGGAACATGCGCCGTGCACAGTTTATCCCGCGTGACGGGTCGTCGGTGCCAATAAAGGCATTATTTTCTCGTTGGCCGATGAGAGAACCTTAGACAATAAAGGCGACGAATGAGTGAGGTATAGATAATGAGGTGTCACTAATACGCGCACACGCAGGCCTTATAGCGCAGCGCAAAGCGTGCTATATAGCGCGTTTGCATTGCGGTCGGGTGTCATTGTCGGAGATAAGGAATGGCTGACAGGGGCTGTCGGTACAAGAATCCGGAGAGTGGTTGTTTGTTTTTGTTGTGGGCGTAATTGCGAAACGCGGACTGCGTGACGTTGATGAATGCCGCCCAGCGATGTGAGCTATAGGATGTGCGAGTATTGCGCTACTTTGAATGGCTTGTTTGATCCAGTTACCCGTATCTCTCTCTCTCTCTTTTCCCTTAAGTGTTAGATGTGGCGAGGTGGTTGAATGGGCTTCCTCGTGATTTACGTTGACAGGAAACAGCACGAGTAAACACTGGGGCGGCACTCAACCTCCCATGTTTTTCCTTGGCCTCATTGCCTTTTGAATTCATCAGGCTGTGTCTCAAAAAAAGAAATAAAAAGGCTAGCTTTTGATCCTCTTTCGTTACTTCATAGCTTGCGTCTCGTTCTACCAGATTTGGTGCCTCTACGTAGCAGACGAGGGTTTGTTAGCCAGCGGACAGCTCGCATTTAGGTCACGTACTATAGCGACGCCTTCTAGCGATGTCAGTGCACGGTGAAGAACCGCAGGTCGAAACTTCCGGATGCCTCCACTATATACGGCCTCTCTCATAATTATATCGGGGCCTTGGGACGTCAATACCCCAGACACCGCACTCGCCGCTATGGCTACGAGTGCCACTGAGGATTGAACAACAACAACAACAACAACAACAACAACAACAACAGCAACAACAACAACAACAACAACAACAACAACAACAACAACAACAACAACAACAACATAATAATAATAATAATAATAATAATAATAATAATAATAATAATAATAATAATAATAATAATAATAATAATAATTTTTATTTCATCATTACTGCAGTTATAGGAAAGCTGCGGGTAAAAGCTGCTTTTTGTAGAGGCAGCTTGACAAGAGCCCGCAGCTACTTTTGTGGAGTACAGACAGCAGTGGCACGTATCAAAAATAGAAAAAGAAGCATGGTACACTTTAACAACAAACAAAAACAAAGAAAAACGCATATAGCGGTCACGTAATTTCGAATGCAAACATATGCAGTTCACGTAGTGTGCACTTGTAGGGATCAACACGGGCTTTCACAAGTTTATTAAGTACTTTGGGAAGAACGTACGATAAGTTATCTTCTGAGTAATTTGTTTTAGATGATTTTATTTCCACATGTCTTTATTTCGTGTACCAAGCGACATAACATTTTGCTGTATGGGTTGGAAAGGTCATGTAAATGAATGTCTATTTTCTTTGACTTCGCGTCTCGTCGCTGCAGTTAAGTTAAATGCGCATAGGTTATCAACGGATAACATCCCAGCCTACTAAAACAAGCATGCCGCATGTGTGGGCATCATACGGCAAGCTGAAAAGTAGTCTTTATGTACTTCTTCTGCATCAAGTACAATTATTGTAGGTCTGTTTTAGTTGTAGTGCACCATACCAAAAACGAAAGGTAAGGTGTGAACAAAGAAGTGATTTATACAGTAAAAGCATTGCATTATATGGTAACACTTTTGCCACAGTATATCATGCCTACAACGCGCGATAATTCTTCTAACACGCTGCCGATATGTTCGTTCCAAAGCATATTACTTGAAAATGTAACTGCTAGAATGTTCATGTGATTTACTAGCTCTGTTTCAGTATCACCGTACACAAGATGTAAATTATCGTTTGCCGATAGATGCACATAGATACCCAATAAGGTGACCGGTGTAGCGACTGCCGCCGTAGCTCAGTTGGTAGAGCATCGGACGCGTTATCCGAAGGTCGTAGGTTCGTTCCCTGCCGACGGCAGGTATGCCTCTTCGTCCGCTTTAATTCCAGTTCATTTATCTCATGATGACTACGCTGCTTTTCCCATGTGCTGTATATAGAACTGTGCAATTTCCTGCATGGGAACATCCGCTCCTCACCACTAAAAGACTGCATAGTTGCAGTCGATGAGCATCTTACTAACGTGTAATCAACTTCATTTTTCACTTTTTCTTTGTTACGGGTGTACTTGCCTTACAACTTCTATTATTTGCTTACATTTTTTTCTGTTGCTTAGTATTATATAACGTCCCACTCCTGGTATAGCCCTGAATAGGGCTGCAGTATAAATAAATAAATAAATAAATAAATAAATAAATAAATAAATAAATAAATAAATAAATAAATAAATACTAGGATTTCTGCTTTGCCTTCCTCGGCCTGGTTGTCTATTGGTTTGGCGCTCTTTGGCCGTAGTAGCCCTTGCGCCAGGAAAATTTACTATTGACTATTAAGGTTATTGGAGGTACAGTTAAATGCAATACCAAGGCGTTTTTCTGTTGCATTCACCGCAAAACGGCGACTTTTCTGTTTACCGTTACGTGAACTAAGTTTTTCACTCTGATTAAAGCGCTGCCTTCCCTTGACATTCGACCGAGGTGTGCGCACCGCTATGCATTTACCACTCTTTACGAGCTCCGCGATGGAAATTAAAAAAAAAAACTACCCTTCAAACTCTCATTACGACAAGTTGCAGGTGGTCCGTGGCCTCCACGAGCCAGTGATGCTGCGACATGTCGGAAGGTGTCATAGCACGAAGCTACGAGGCACATATATCTCCTTGTTGAATGCATTGCAAGCGACCCGTGTGATGTGCGTCGTCAGAGCGCGTTAAAGAACCCCAGGCGGTCAGATATCTGCCCTTGGACGTGTCCTTTACATACTATCCATCATGCTTGTACGTAATTTGTAGGTGCTCTTATTATCTTTTTATGCGTTTGTCATTCGTAGCGGTTTTTTTTTCCTGTATGTGTGTTTATTGTTCCGAGCTTCAATGTTACGATGATGGGATGGCCGGATCTAACGTAGCTTACATTCCCATGTTCTCACACTTCAATCGCACACACACAGAATGCCAGGCCCACACACGCACACACAACACGCATAAAAACTAGTAACGGTACCGCACACAGCACTCTGTGTTTGGTGCCGTTCGTGTGTATATGTGTGTGTGTGGTGTGGTAGAAGGAATAATTTATTTGCTTATGTCACATTTACTCTTTTTTTTACGCTTAAAGCTATATGGCTTACGTTTTGTTCCCTTGGTTTTCCACTCACTCGCTCGCTTACCCGCGCGGTAATTAGCTTACGAAAGAGTGACAAGTTCTCTTTCTTCTTTTCCTCCTCGATTGTGTTCGCGTTGTTTCGAAATCCTTAAAAAACGTAACGAAGCGAACGCCTGTATGAAGCTGCCTGCGAGTCCACCACGACTTTCACCCGTGGATTCCACGTGCGCGGCCTAAAGTCATAGGCAAAATTAAGCGTTCGTCGCGCCGGTCTAGTGGTCGCTTGGAGGAAGCAGCATTGTGCCCTTTTTCTGATTCCCTCTCGAGGCACATACACAGACGAGACTAGGAAAGAAAACAGTATGGCAGTTCCATCCAGTGTGAAATGAGCCAATACCGCTGTTACACGGGTACCCGCGAACTCCTATTTCACTCCTTCCTCTTTACGTCGAGGGGAGATGTGCTCGGTGTCACACTGTCTCCCTTTCGCTAAGGGAGTATAAGTGAAGTTTTTCGCGAAGGGAGCTTGGCGATCTCCATTGTCGGCGTAATGGAGTACTATCATCCCCAGTGATCTGTTCTGAGAAAGACTTCGAGCATTAAACTGCCGCAGTCAAAAGAATACCACATTTTAGATATATTAAACGTGTATTCATTGCATGTAACGTACGTAAGCTACGCGCGTTTTAAAACTATTTACGCCCATAGGAGCGCATTGCGCAAATACTCTCCACACCATGCCTCGCGAAAAAATGCCGCCAGCATCTTCCCACGGAGGAACTCGAGTAAATGCGTCGCAGAGTGGTGGGGGTATCGCGTGAATGCTGCGTAATTGGGTATGGTTTGGGACGTCTGCGTTGCTTGCTGTTGTTGACGCCGACGACGGTGAGGGTGGGGTAACGTTGCCTTCAACGAGTGGTGGGACGCTGATGTTGGGTTGTGACCCACTACTGGTTGAAGGTACTCTTGCTTCCACCGCATCTACTCGAGTCAAGCAAAGCGTCAAGTCAAGCGTTAGCCAAGACGCCCTTGACTGAATTCCGAACGCGCGCTCCGCCGCTTATATACACACCGCCCGCGTTCGCGGGAGAGGAGTACGGGGGAGAGGTCCGCACCCCCACTGCGCATGCTCGGCTTCCTGAACGCCCGGTGGGCCGGCACGAGACGAGCCGAGCATGCGCAGTGGGGGTGTGGACGGCGCCACCGACGCCGAAGCGCGACGTCGTGCGACTAAGAAATGCTCCGCATTTAAAACTGTCGTTCCGCCATTTTGAATATCTCTTTGCGCGTTGTTCTGTTTACGTCTGTGCATCTCATGCTATTTGAGGAGGAATGTACACGCACTTTACGACCACTGTCCGTGCACGTCGAAGGTGGTCCGCCGCGGTGGTGTAGTGGTTACGGTGCTCGGCTGCCACCCAAAATACGCGGGTTGCCAGAGGCCCGTGTACTGTGCGTTGTCAGTGCACGTTAAAGAACCCCAGGTGGTCTAAATTTCCGGAGCCCTCCACTACGGCCTTTCTCTCTTCTCTATCTCTTTTAGTCCCTTTCCCCTTCCCCACGGACACTTAGCCGTGCTCCCTACATGGGCTGCAGAAATTAGCGTCCTTTCCTAACCGAACCACAATCATCATCATCATCACGTCGAAGGTGCATTAGTCTTTTGCCTGACGTACTCCAAGGCTTTGCTCCCTTTCCGAGGGTGGTCGTGCACAGGCGAGGCACGCCAACACGTACGAGACGAGACGCGCTCAGCGGCGACGGTGTCTGCGTTCGTGTTTGTGAAGGAACTCAAGCGGTACCTGTGGAATGCCAGGGCAATCAGGACGTGTTTACATTTGTACAGACGTTCGTTTGCGCTCAAGTAAATCTGTCTTTTTTTGTTGTATTTTTCATTAAAAGCTGGACTTCGCTTGCTTTCCGGATGAACCTTTGGTAGGCCTGGCCAAATTGAGTAGCCTGCGTTAATTATAATTATTGGAAAGAGAGCGTCATTGAGGTGGTAGCATAACATTAAACAAATTCATGACGATTGTATAGAAGTGTCTCCGACAGCTATTGCCCTTAGTTCAGGAGACGCGTACCAAAGCAAAAGTGTTAGTTGACTACATTCAATCCAGCATTGCTATCAACATGCTCGCTCGAACAGGTGTCTGTGATGAGAACCACAACGATATTTTTCGTTTAGTTTTCCAGAAAACGTGAGTGTTAGAAAAGTCCGTGAACATTGTCTCTATAGCACGATTACACGCGCGAAGCATTGGAAGCGAACGTATAGTACGCGCAGCAGCACCTCATGGGCCCCTTGCGGATTTTGTCCTAAGTTCGTAAAACTGCCGCGTGACATGACCACAACTCCACAGCCGTCCAACTCATTAATGAGGTTTTTCGTCTATGGAGTTCTAAGCAGTTCGCTGTTGTCCGTCCTGTGTTTCCTTTGTGATTCTTTAGTGTTTCCGATTTCACAGCGTAAGCTGTTATGAGATCACAACAACGGCCGTTTTGGCGCCGTAGTTGTCCGCCGCCGCCGCCGGTGTCCGTATCCGAGAATTACATATACAACTGCTCCGCTGCAAGTCGTCGACCTCCATGCATACTTTCGCGGTCGTTATCACTTCTGCACTCTCCGAACAAAGCCGTGACATTCTTAAAGGAGTACTGAGACGATTTTGCGGCGGCGTAAAGGAAACATTTTTCGTTTTCTAGCCAGGCATTGTTGAGGCTCTCTACACACCGAAGCCAGGAAATACGTACAAAATCTTTTAGCTTGATATTAAGGTTTTCGTCGTCCAGAATCTGTAAGCCAGCACCAGCCCAATGGACAGTATGATGAAGTATGAACACAATATCTTGAGAATTGCCGAAATCGCTGTCAGAGCCGCTGGACGAACGTTAAATCATCGTTGTGTGCACACCACACGTGCAACTGACCACAATCGACAAAGGTAATGCGACGCCATCATGAACTGCTGTCCCCACGCGACTAGACGTACGTACTACTGTGTTGACATGTCACTACGAAACCGCCCCCTCGAAGTCAAAACCGAAAGTGGGCTTTTAAGGAAGCCGTATTAAGAATATATACCTACCACCTGTGCTTGCACTATAGCATCCCTAAGAGTTTACAATGGCCTCTAAGAAGGTCGCTCCTCCAGCTTGCGCTGTCACTGCCCTGCAATTCCGCGCAGGCCTGGCTCTTTTTCACCATCCCCACGACACAATCACAGCTTTCTTTTCCTCAGTTTCTTTCTTTTATTGTTTGGCCTTCCTTAATAACTCTCTTGTAGCAGTCCGCTGAACGCAAATGCGGACCGATTGCGGCAGTTTGAAGTGATTCCTGGGTGTGGCAACGCCCCGGACTACACTTCACCATGCACTTTTTTGCCTTTAGTGGGCGTGATGGCAAAAGTGGTTCGAGACGTAAGTAGCGGGTCGAGTGCAAAGGATCGCTCCGCATGGAGCATTACGGACCATGACGGCTGAGGGCGTTGCTATAGCCCCTAGCAGCTCCGCTGTTAAAGGAGTACTGACAGGAATTTTTGACACTTCGTATTGTTGCTGCAAATAAGAGCCCTGGCGTGGAGAATCCTAAAAAGAGTATCGCCGTGCCTCGCAACGCAATGAATATATCTTTAATACGGCTCCCTTCATTTTCGGTTTTGATTTCGAGGGAGCGGTTTCGTAGTGACGTGTCAACGCAGTAGTACGTACGTCTAGTCGCGTGGGGACAGCAGTTCGTGATGGCGTCGCATTACCTTTGTCGATTGTGGTCAGTTGCGGGTGTGGTGTGCACACAACGATGATTTAACGTTCGTCCAGCGGCTCTGACAGCGATTTCGGCAATTCTCAAGATACTGTGTTCATACTTCATCATACTGTCCATTGGGCTGGTGCTGGTTTACAGATTCTGGACGACGAAAACCTTAAAATCAAACTAAAATATTTTGTACGTGTTTCCTGGCTTCGGTGTGTAGAGAGCCTCAACAATGCCTGGCTAGAAAACGAAAAATGTTTTCTTTACGCCGCCGCAAAATCGTCTCAGTACTCCTTTAAGAATGTCACGGCTTTGTTCAGAGAGTGCAGCAGTGATAGCGATCGCGAAAGTATGCATGGAGGTCGACGACTTGCAGTGGAGCTGTGGTATATGTAGTTCTCGAAGTTTTCTGCACCGCAACCATGGTTGTTCATCGCCTCCAGGATCGACTTACCCGCTGTTCTTCCGAGCGCAGCTTGTGTAGTCTATATATAGCCTGCATCAACGTGTAGTCGCGGCGAAAGCCACGTCGTACTAGACCTGCGTGCCTGTGCACTGCAAAAGCCAGGTTCCGACCTATTCCGGTAACGGAACTAAGTTCGCTTCCTCAAAGACGTCACCGTAATGCGCAGACGTTACAGCGCCCACGTAAAATCTGTTTTAGTTAGTGATTTATTCGGAAATGCCGATTCGTGGTTTGTCGCGTATACTGTTCGGTAACCGCCGGACTTAATTCAGTGTCCTTTCGCGGTACGTGCAGAAGTTCACTTGCTTCATTAATCGACAGCCACAACACACGCGACCTGGCAAGCTTGAGGAAAACCACAACAGCAGCGGCGTTGGGTTAGCCGCGTACACGATCTATGGCGGGACATTCGAAAAGAAGGACGTACTTTCGGTAACGCTTTGTTGACGCAATGAATTCATCCCGGTCACCATCATCAAAACACCGCAGAAGGAAGTAAGGCGTGCAAAAAAAGGGACACGGCAAAACAGAAACAGGCAACACGAACGCCGGCTACGAGGGGAAAGGTCACTGTTGCGGTAAAGAATGCAGAAACAAACCTTTTCTGCACATGCAGGAGCCAGTGCAATGCCGAACCACGGCCTCTAAATGAATTGAGCAGCCGTAGACAAACCACCAGTCTGGCGTACGTGTAGGCCTACGCAACTGATAACTACCTAACAGGCCCGTAGCCAGGGGGAGGGGGGTGCCCTAAAGTTCCGGGCCCTTCCCGAAATTTTGGTAGGGGGGAAGGGGGTATCGTCGATGACATAGCGTAGTGCTAATAACATAAAATTTAAGCCTAGTAATAACACTGCACTGAAAAAAGTCACTTATTGTACATACTGATATTTTTACCGAAAACAAATAATGAAAATAGATGTTTGCCTCAAATAGTCAAGGCGTTCAGTAATTGGGCCCCTGCAGAAAAAAAAAATTCCTGCCTACGGGCCTGCTCCCTAAGCGTGGCATTTCTTCCTTACGTAAGGCAATCGCAGGCTCGATCATCACACGTGCGCTTTGCCATATACCATACCAGGCCTCATGCATAAGAGATGTTCAGCACTTCTGCCAGTACAAAGCTGCGCATTCGTCTAATTGTGATATCTATTTACGCGTTACTTTTGGCCCTACCAAGTGACCCAGCCTTCTAAGAGAGCGAGAGAGAGAGAGAGAGAGAGAGAGAGAGAGAGCGCTGCACGCGGCAGTCTCCGTAACTGCCGTAACTCCGTAACTGCCAGTCACGTTGCGGCGCGAAAATCGAACCTTGGGGGCTGGCTCCACCAGACTGCCATGTTCATCCTCTCCCCAGCTTTCGCTCTGTGTGAAATCTCTCCTTCCGTGCCACCCATCTCCCATCCAGCGTTGGACAACTTGAGCGGATAGCCGACAGAGGGAGCATCAGAACGTCAAGGAGGGTTTCTTGCATCGAATTGAGAAAGGAGGGAAAGGTTAAAGCGGAGCAAAACAGCAGCTGCGCCACTTTCGAATGGCGGCAGACGGGAGAATGAGAGTATGATGAGGCTGCTCTTTGGCCTCAAGCCGCTCTCTTTCACACACCCTGCCTTCATTGCTTTTTGTTTTTTAAATCTCTCGTTCTCTGCGCAAAGTTCTTGCGCGGTTGGAATTGCCTTTGCTTTCGCAGCTGCGATAGGCGAAAAAAAAAAAGTAAAAGACGCGCCGATGCGGGACGCAACATCTGGCAACAACGAAAAAAGTCGGGGCGAACTGTACCGCTCCTTTCCTCTTGGCTCGGCATGATCGGCAATAACGGTGGTTTAGGATGACCTGCAGTAACGGGACACCGAGGTGCCCGAAACATGTCTTTATCGTCATATACCTCCCTCCTTCTCTGTTTTGCACTTTCCACTTCCCAGTAACGGGAAACAACAAAGAGAGCGGCAGGTGTCACTCAAAAAGAAACCACGAAGCTGCCGTAGTAAAATGACGCCACGAGAACCCTACGTTCTTTTGTTTCTTGTTTCTGTTTTTTTTTTCTTCTTCTTTTATCTCTCACCTCTCCCCGCGATCACTACGGAGATTATATAAGCGTGCGAAAGGGAGACGGTAAACAAACAAACAGGGCGGCGACTTCGAGCTTTCCGGTGCCTTTCTCGCGGGAAACCTCATCCCCCTTGGCTCGAGGTTAGCGGACGCGATGAAAGAGGAAAGTCGACGAGGGGGAGGACCGATTTCCTCCTTTCATACTCACCTGCACGTTCCCTCTCCCTGTAGTAACGAAGGAGCGCGCGCACACGCGCAGTTGAGAGAGAAAGCTTTGTTCGTCTCTTTCAGTCTCGCTTTCTTTTCTTTTTTTATCTGCTTCACGCCGACGCCGCTGAGCGCGCGCGCGCGCGCGCCACGGCACGCCGGGAAGCGGGAGAGATCCGGAGCTCCGCACGCCGGCTGCAGTCAGTAGGAGAGCGCCGGCCGACGGATGAAGACGGACAAGAAGTTTCTCGAGGCCCTAGTGGGTTCGCCGTTCGGCGGTGGCGGGGGACAGTACGAGGTGGCCCCGACCACCGACAAGGACGCCCTGGGAGCGCGTGCGGGGGGCGCCGTTGTGGTTGTGGACGACGAGGTGTTGCTTGATGTGGACGCGCTACCCGCCAAGCCCGAGTCCAACAATGCCGACGACCTGGGCTCTAGCGAGGAGGACCTGCCGCTGCGCGGCAACTGGGGCGGCAAGCTGGACTTCATCTTCGGCTGCGTCAGTTATGCCGTCGGACTGGGCAACGTGTGGCGGTTTCCTTACCTGGCCTACGAGAACGGAGGAGGTCAGTACGCGGCTGTGTCTTCTTCTGTACACCTGTCGATGTTGCTTCTTCTGTTGTGGTTGGGCAGTGTGCCTATTTTTTCTTTTCTTTTTTTTTTTACCGCTGGTGCCGGCAGCGTGTTTGTTTTCCAGCATTGACGGGATGGGGCTGTGTTCTTGTGCGCGGACAGGGGTGTGTGTATCCTATTCTCGACGAAAATCACTCCCAGTTGTTGCTTGTGAAAGGAAGAAAGAAGAAAAAAAAGGGAAAACGTGCCAGATCCGAGAAAATGGCAATATCCAAACTGCGTACAGTTGAGGAGCCTTTCTCCCGTATTCGGGAAAGTGGGAGTCGGTTTATCCCGACATCCCAGCCCAGTGCGAGACGAGATTGGAAGCGCAGGCTCGCGATTGGCCGATGATCGTTCTTCATGCATTGGCTCTCATTTCGTTCACTCTAGAATTCAAAACGCCTTAGCGAGTTAGTCATGTTTAATAGCAATATTGGCTAGTGGGGAGCAGTGTCCATACTCCCCACCAGTGCAATTACCATTAGCGAAGGGCCTACGATTTCTGTCGGGCAAGTAGGTTATATTAAGATTGGAATACTGCGAAAAGAGGGGACATAAATGTACACCTAGTTATGAACTCAGAAGGCACCACGATTGTTAATTCTAGCACTTGGTTTTGTTATGACGATCTGTGCCGTTGGCACTGTGCCCAGTCTTTGTTGTGTCTGTCGTCTTCGTATACGTGGTGATACGTAGACGGAATGCGTTTGCCGCTCAAGAGTGTGTCGCGCTTCGCGGCAAATGGTTCTGTGCGCCGCCCCTCCCCCTGGCGGTCGGTAGCTGCCCTGCAGCGCCCTCTCGTGACTAAACTAAACCGGGAGTTGTAGTTACACGAAAACACTGCTTCCGTGCTGTGAACCTTCGGCAGGTTTAGTGTCCAGCATTGCAACAACACCCCCCCCCCCCCCCCCCCCTACCCTTTCATCATCACACTCAGTGTCACTGTAAACACATAACGAAAGCTCGGGAGAGAGGATGGACCCGGCGAGGCTCCCAAAATGCGGTTCCCAACCTCCGCGCCGGCAGCGGTGACTGCGTGGATCGATACACCAGTGCTCGAACCATGTTCCCCGTGGCCCGTTGCCGCGCTCGACCAGCGCTTTTTTTCGGGGCCGGGGCGAGGAGTAACTCGCGGTGGCGCAGTACTTTTTTTTCCCCCTCTATGAATGGAGGGTGTGTCACAAGGGCTCACATGCGCTACCTGCTGCATCTCGCGTTTCTCTTATTATTATTTGTCTATCACCCAAGACCACAACGAACCGTCGCAGCAGCGCTTTTTGCGACAAAACATTCCCTTTCCCTTGGTCTTATAACGATACATATGTGCCAAGGTCTGAAACGTTTTACACTAGGGAGAAAGTGTCCAAGAAGAATGATGTATTCGAGACCACTTTTCAGTTGCACGCACTCCGCAGCATTGTGTGGGCTGTCCCGGCGAAAAACCGCGCTCGGCGGGAAAGCCGCCGGGTCGTCTTTCATTCGGGGATGGGAGAAGAGAGTGAGAGAACGCGCGCGCGCTCGGCTCCGGTCGGTGGGGGCATCTACGTGCCATGCGGTGCGGCCCCTCTCTCAGGGTTGTCTGAAGGTCGAATACGCTGAAGGCGACGCGCTCTGGAGGCCTGGCGCTCGACGCTAGCTCGCCGATTCTTTTTCGCGCGCGCGTTTTGTTCTTCTTCGACGACCGCTCGACTCCGAGTTCTTCGCCTCTCTTCATGCTTCTTCTTCTTCTTATGCGCGTCGCGGTCAGAGAAAAAGCATGCCGTCTGCGCTCAGCGCTAGCTCCTTAGGCGCACTGTTTTTGCGCCTCTTTCTCGTCCCCAAGGTTGTTCGTTTTCTATTCCCGTGCGCGTTCTCCTTCCCAGCAGGGATCACTCTTTTTCTTTCCTTTTTCTCACTAGCTCTCCTCGTAGTTACTGCTTGTCTCTCTGGCACCGAAAAGAACAAATGACCGGTGAATCCTTCCTGCGGCCGCCACAACTCCTCTCCGGCAGTGCCAGCTTTCCAACCCTTCTTCTTCTTTTTTTTCTTTATAATGTGGGAAAGGGAACGGCGGCGCTCACTATATAAATCCGCTTCCGCGGTCGCGCAGCGACCTTCTCGAGGTCGTCGTTACCTCGAAGACCGGCCGCCGGTTCCTATATATCTTCGAAACCGCGACACCACCGATTTAATCCCTCCATATCCGAATGCTATCGCTGAATTCCTCCATGCCATGCCTCCCCACTCCTTCATTATGCGCGGCTAAACACTCGCAGCCGTTCCACATTCTCGAAGGATTCTCCTTCTTTTTGCTCGAGCTAACTCTTGGCGTCGTTGTGGTATCGACGTTCCTTTCGTAAGGGCGACAGCCGAGGGGAATATCAGATCGTGCGCGCGACATTCCGTTGCCGGTCGAACGCCTTTCGCGAGTGCGGCTATGTTTTATATTGTGTTTGCAGCCACGTGTGGGGAGTGCGACGCGGCGCTACGCTGGAGCACGATATCGTAGCGTGTTGTCCTTTCCGTGCCGTTTCCGCTGTTGCCGTTGCAGTTCGCTTTAGTAGCGCTTAAAAAGAAGAAGAAAAAAGATACAGCAGGCGCCACACCCAGCTGTTGGTTGCAAATGATACGTGTCACTTGTGCCAATGGAGCGCGAACAAAAAAAGAAATCAGAACCGGTTCGTCCGTGTTTGTTTTGCGCTAGCTGTACTGAGAAGCGCACATTCCCAAACGTTCGTCGCATTAAACTACTAGAATTCGAACTTTTTCTTTTTGTATAAAAGTGAAGGTGGCATTTGTTGAGCTGCTTTTTGCGTGACTGAGATCGCGGCTATATTTCTATAACGAATAATTACGAGCCGCAACTTTCTTTTTAAAGAGATTAACATCATATTCACTCCCTGTGGGAAGTGTGGCGCACATTAATCGAATTAATATTTCCTTCCTTCCTTCCTTAATCGAAATAAGTGCACGCCAGGATGTTTAAAAGGAAGAGAAAAACAGAATGCCGCTGTTGATTATCTGGTTTGCGAGATCTGCTTATTCAGTAAGGATAACTCGACGGACGAAAACATGTTGACACCCGATGAAAGAAATGAACTAGGAAATGCTGCAGAGGGAGAGCGGTATATTATTAGCTGAGCTGGCTACTTTGGGGTGCAATGTAGCGGCGACGAAATGGATAGTTGTAGGGTAGCGTATAGCCAGTCGCTTTCGCTCGTTTAAAATTATGTCGTTTGGCCGCCACGGTGGTCTAGTGGCTACGGTACTCGGCTGCTGATCCGAGGGTCGCGGGATCGGATCCCGGCCGCGGCGGCTGCATTTCGATGGAGGCGAAATGTTGAGGCCCGTGTACTGTGCGATGTCAGTGCACGTTAAAGAACCCCAGGTGGTCGAAATTTCCGGAGACCTCCACTACGGCGTCTCTCATAATCAGAGCTGGTTTTGGGACGTTAAACCCCACAAATCAATCAAATCAATCAAAATTATGTTGTTTAATTAGGTACTCCTGACGTTATTGGCCGTATAAAGAATTCGTTTGTAGCCTCTAAAGCATCAAACGCCGTCTAAGTATAGAAGAAATATATAAAGAAACACGGTTGAAATTCAAGCAAGGAAGCGATATAAGGAAGTGAGGTTGAAATGGCTCGTCATATTCAGTGAGCATGCTCTTCGGGGTGTCGAATAGTTCGTCCTCGCGCTGTCAGTTGCTCGCTTCCTGGTTTAACAAATTATTAGAATGACTGTTTCCGACCAGGACAGATTTTTCGTCCATTACGAAGTGTTTTTTTTTTCTTTAGGGCTATATCCGTGTGGATTTCGTTATGGCTCTGTGCAATAAATGGGTGGGAGGCGCTTTTGCCGCTCGTAGGACTTCATCCATGATAAATTGCTCCGCGGAACTGATTTGCCGTATGTACAGTACGCTATAACAGCTTGGCCGGTATGCGAGATTGTCTTCCCCAGAGTAGTCGTACCATTACTTGCTCCTCTCAATAAATTATTAGGAAGAAAGCACTTAATTTAAAATTAGAAGTGTCTATGCGGGCCCCTTTCACCTCATATAAAAGAAATATGGCCTAAGGTACACTCTAATTATTAAAGGAGGAAAAAGGGTATTGAGGTGACCCATTTGAGGGAGCAAGTGATCTGCCACGCCCGTTCCTCCCTTTCGGAGGTAACTGCAGGGGGGACAAACTGTTACTCTCCCCCATAAAGGACGAAACAGTTACTCCTTCACGATGCTCCCCTGAAGGAGCAACCATTGCTCTTTCCCGACGGCCCCTCTTTCTTTCCAGAAAGCGCTAAGAACTAGTGCCATCATCGTGACTGCAACCGTCACCATATTCAAGTCGACTTTGGGATAAGAGCCTCTCCCAAAAATCTCCTATTGCTCCTGTCTGTTGCCTCAAAATGGCTCCACCGTATATGAAAGGGAAAATTAGCGGTTTTCTGCAGAACTCGTTCGCCATTTCCACCGTATATATTTGCAGATTTCTTCAATTCGTCGCACTATAATCGATTCCCTGCCGTTTTCGAATGCGAAGCTCGATAAAGCGGGTTCAGTTCCCGGCGGCTGTGTTTGGTATTCAAGCCCATACTGCGTTTAGACATCGAATTTCATAACTGGTGGGCCTCGAACCCAACAACTTCCCATAATGTCCCCTTTGGGGCATTGAAGCCGTTTCCGGACGTTCGACATAGCCGGCGGTCCAAGTATGATTGGCTAAGCCGAAACGTCCCCTTATGGAACATTGTGTATACGCCTATGTTTTTCTTTGTTTCTAAAGAAGTATTGGGGAACTTCGCAGGGGCCGCCCACGTGGCACACATGTACGGTGAACCGTACTTTGTTTTCGAATAATAAGATACCGTAAGAATTCGTGATAGGAATGTTTACGTTATCTATATCGAAGAAGGCGCATCTAACAATAATAAGAATGAGATTGTAGTGTATGCTGTGGCGCAATGGCATGTCTGACCGCCTCGTTTGACGAAAAAGAAAGGTAAAATCATCATTACAAACGTCAGCCCTGTGACGTTGCGAAAGTGAAGTACATTTCTTCATTCGTTCGCGCTCGCGCATTGGTTAGAGCGGCCTTTATAAGAACGAGGCAGCTACTGCGACGCAGGGTTTGCAGTGTGACCCATGAAACGCCGGAAACTCTCGGCTTACCACTCTTCGACTATTTGGACGTGGACGGCAACCGAGGTTAAAGCTAATGGATAATTGACCGTTTGACCGCGGACTTCGGTGCTGTCGGACATCTCGACAGAAGCTGAAAGCAGTGTGCTAATCAACGCTCTTTCCGCATAATTAGGCTCCGCGCAGCCTGTCGTTCATTGCATGGATTGAAATGGCTTTCATAGCAAACGCTACGGTGCACATGGCCTTTCTCGATGATCCTTCTCGGTTACGATACTGTGGCTTCAATTAGAACAAATTTTGACGAGCGTCTGACAATGCGCATTCTCCCGTATGAAGGCGTGCGTCCTATCAAACAATCTCACTTGTGAACACCGAAAAACAACGCGCCTATTTATCCCGTGCTACTATCGAGGCTTTGCGGGTGACTAGCCTATCATATCAGTTCAACTTGAGGCGCATATTCACCTGCTTGCGGGAATCGCATTACATGGCGGTTAGGTTTGTTACCGCATACGCTGCTTTGTTCGATTCTTTCTTTGTCTTCCTTTGCATAGTATACGCGTGTAGCCAACGAATAAAACTGCCATCACCTGTCTAACGTGATAAGGCTAACATAAAGATATATGGTCAACTGTATTTGACCTCATTTTTCGCGCGTCCAGTACCGGACCGGAGTGGCCTTCCCCACTGCATTGCAGCCACCACTAATCCATCAACCATAAACAACAGTGTAACTCATGTAACACAAAGAAAAAAAAAGGTGGTGGCGTCACGTGTTTACGCTAGCTTCGGCAATGTAACCTGCCCCACCACGGCGGTCTAGCGGCTATGGCACCCAGCTGCTGATCCGAAGGTCGCGGGATCGATTCCCCGCCACAGAGGCTGCATTTCGATGGAGGCAAAATGTTGAGGCCCGTGTACTGTGCGATGTCAGTGCACGTTAAAGAGCCCCAGTAGCTGGAAATTTCCGGAGACTTCTCCTAAGGCGTGTCTCATAATCATATCGTGGTTTTTGGGACGTACAACCCCATCAACGAATCAATCAATCAGTCAATCAAGTCAAGGCCCTTCACAGTTGCCGGACCGCTCGAAGTTGTCTTGGAAGCGGTAACCTTTAGTGGCGCTTGACCGTGCATTATATTCCACCACTTTCCTGTCACGGGGCCCATTTCCCGCAGTTCTCTCCTTTAAATTTCTTATGACTAGGCTTCAAGATTGTCACGTGACGCCGTCTCCTAGAATTTCTTCCTTCCTCCATGATGTAACTGATGCGCGACGCGAATGGCGTCAGGTGGTTATGTTGCCAACCCACCCCTTATATGTAATAGCCACTTGAGGGGTCTGGAAATAAGGTGAAGCGATAAAAATCACGGACAGCACACCGATCTTTTCTTGTTCATTAATTTTTCAAGAGAAAAGACTTCGTTACCTTCGTTATAGAGAAGGCGTGAATGAATGCACAAATAGGAACTGCAGGTGGGAGGAACACGCCAACTGATGTAGGCGTCGTCTAGAGCGACGTACCGCAACCAAGCATGCGATGTGAGATTATGTAGTTCGTGGACCCGGACGTATTACCGGCGTTCTGCCAGAACTGTCGCCAGCGAACCGCGGCGCCCCGAGAGGGTGCTAATTGCGGATCGCTGACACACGGACGTTACACGGTCTGTGCTTGCGTCTGTTGCTGCGTGCCTAAAATTAAATTACAGAGAGCGGTAACGAATGGTAGTTACTGACTATGAGGCGTGCCAAAACCTTATTCCCTTGATTGATCGGCATCTTGAAATCTCGAACGTTAAGTCAACTATATTGGCTATGCTATATATCCTCCCCCTTCCACCCTTTCCTTTTTTATTTTTCGTTGGCAATGCAGTTCCTGATTGAGCTTACTGACAGCATATCTATATATACACTTTGCCAACCGTGGTCCTCAGAGTGGTGTTTGGAAGCTGCCATTTGACACCGTTATCTACTTGCGCTTGGATTTCTTGCAAGCAGACGACTCTTTTATTGATATTCGTTTATTCTTTTCTCTTCCAGGTTATATTGCGCTTAATTAGCTTTAAATCCTTAGAGTAAATTTACGTGAAATATTATTTAGTTGAGTTTGCCCCAAAAAACGTAGCTCAGGTGACCTTTCACGCGAACAGGTGACTTCGTTTAGACGAGCTATACGCGCTGCCGCTCTTGTTAGCGAACTGCAGCCTTGACCTAAGGATGTCTAAAAAAGAAAAAAAAATTATACTTACCGTATTCTTTCGACAAACATCGCGCACTTACCTTCAAAAAACGTAATCCGGTGACATCTGCGTTGATTACCGCTGTTACTGCAGCCACTAACAAGACGCCAACTTGACAGGATGTCGTTGTCCTCTTTTGTGAGATGTATGATATGTCAGTTCAGTTTGACTGAATGTTTCCTCTTGGTGACATCAAGTTAGAAAACGCCCAGGTGGTCGAAAATTTTCGGAGCCCTCCACTACGGCGTCTCTCATAATCACATAGTGGTTTCCGGGACGTTAAAACATAGAAATCATTCAATCCTTTTAGTGACATTTTGTGATGTTAGAGAGGAATGCTCTTGTCAGAGACTGGCGTTACGTACGATTTCACGCTTGCGCCATGGACTTGACGCAGCTGTCCTCCGATGGGGGTACATTTCATCTGTGGTTTCGTTGGTAATGCAATATATTAACGCGACAGCGCTAAAGATCTTTAGCTCGCGTGGAAGCAAACGTGGTGTCGACCTAGACGTCCACGGCGGAAGTAATCATTTTGGCCTATCACCGTTTTCCGGACCACTCGACTATGGTATCCCTCTGCGATGACGCAGGTGCTTTAGTGAACAGAACTGAATTTCTTAAAGTGAAATCCGTCAGAAAAATTGTCCACTACGACTCAACTGAACCTACGCACATGACAGCTGGCATTGTTTTTTTGAAACTACGAGGAAACGTAATTCATTTACGAGAAAACTCGAATCAAGTCCAGCATTTTAAGAGAAAGCGCTAATTCTAATGAATGTTCTATGAGAAGGCGGTGCGAACGGGGCCCGATGGCGCTATTGCGTTCCACTCTTAAAGGCTAAGCTTACACATCCTAACTTTCCTGTCAGACGGAAATTCACAGCGCGCATCCGTCGACTACACGGTGAATATCGCGTATGACTCCGCTTGGTTGTACGAGTCACGTTTTGCAGCCAGACTCAGACACTGCCATGTTTGTGTGCGTGCGCGCGGTTAGCTATCTCTCTGTCTTCCTCCTTTTTTTTTCTTCCTGCCCTTTCTGTCTCCCGTTGCCCTTTCCCCAGTACAGGGTAGCAAACCTCCCTGCCTTCCGCGCATCTTTCTCTCTCTTCCGAGGCGCTTCGTGCAACGATAGTTCCATCCTCAATTACTCTTGCTGTTCTTCCAATGTGAAAAAAGAAAAACAAAATGGCGCTGTACTACCCTAAAAACGGTGGCTGTAGGTGAACGTGCCTTTTTTTTTTGTTTCTTGTGGAATAACACTCTGATCTTATCTCGACTAACGGTCACGCACTCCGTGCAGCGGTACACGACGCACGCAACAACAGATGGCGCTCGTTTTCGACGCGACTCGCACGCCACACGCTTCCTAAAGCGCATACCGAATAAGACAAGAAAGGAGAGAGAGAGAGAGAGAATGCAGAAAAGCATCAAGAGCGAGAACACGTTCCGTGGGCCGGACACACCTGGGACGTCGGTTTGCAGGTTAGCGCACGCCACGGCTTCGGTGGCGCGTCGAAGTCGACGAAACGGACCGCGAACGTTGAAACCGATTGCTTCACGGCACGACTTCGCGGTCTCGCCGGGCCGTCTTCTACGCGGGATTTCCTTTTCTGTCAGCGTCGTCGCGTGTGCTCTGTTCGCTGCAGCTGGCCGGTGCAGCGGTCGCGACGTGTAGAGAGATGATGCAAGACTTGGAACATGTTGGCTGGCCCTGGTACTGCGTGCTCACGACGTCGGCGCTGTTTTGTATTTTTGTGTATATAGTTTCATGCAGTGTAGTGTTCCGGGTAAAATAGATGGCTTTGGGGAAGAAAAAAAAAATAAACGCCTTTTTCAGCATTTCAGTAACATTAACTTTTCGTTTGTCACACTTCGGTATAGCGTGGAATAGAGAAGTGAGTGAAGATGGAATTTGTTTTTTTGATGAGTCGTTGAGACTATTTATGTTAGCCTTACTGGAAACGTCTTGCTGCTGATTTTTTTTAAATTTTATTATGGCGATGATGAACAGTGGTATAACGAGGGATGTCGCTAAAGCCTAATATCTGGCAATAAATGTTCTAACATCTGGTTGCAGCTGTTTGACCACCTTCACGTGTTTGGAAGTTAGAGGAAAAAACAGCAAAAATATAAGAAGAAATGTTTTCTCTTCTACATTTAAGGGCTAATTGTGAGCAGCATTTTGAGCCCATCTTCCACGTTCAGGTTCGCCGCACGATACTGTCTGATACCAAACTGGTTTTGCCCCGAAATACCGGATCATTCTTAAGCCGAAATCTGAAATCCCAAATATTATCCAGAACGTCCAGTGCTGATTCATTGCCCTTTATGCTCATTTTCAACGAGATGCTCAGTTCAACGCTGCATGACCTTAAATCTTGTTAGGGCGTTCAACCTCACATCCAAATATAGAACACAACGAATTTCGAAAGAGATCAGCTTGACGCGTCGGTGTCCGTCTGACGCAATAGCAGCGTCGATGGGCTAATGCATGCAGTATACGCCGTCAGTTCAGTGCAGTCAAAAGAAAGAGCGCCGTACGCGACCCCCGGTATGTGCCGTGCGAACGTCCCTGCCTCTTTGACTGCACAGAATTGAGTGCAGGCATCCCACAGTCCCTTATACCGTTCCGCGTCGCTGCCGTTCGATTGATCGACGTCGACATTGGCTGCCCGCGGCACGTAAATCGCCCTAAAAATGGCGCCGATCATCGAGACGGTCATCGCGCATGTAGCCGACAATATCTCCAGCGTGCAAACACGCCAAGGTCATTGTCAACGATGCTTTTATATATACTTCGTGGGCGCGATATTATATATAAAGCGTATAGAGATACAGGTACGCTCGATGCGCATATGTGGCGTGCGACGTCTAGGCAACGGTTCAAAGACAATCGACAGAAAGGTCCGATAAAGGACCTGACCACACGGTTTCCTTTTCTGCCGTGGAGCGACGGTCTGGGTGTCCTTGTTAAACACACACACATATATATATATATATATATATATATATATATATATATATATATATATATATATATATATATATATATATATATATATATATATATATATATATATATATGCTGCTCTTGCATGCCTTCAACCATTGACGTAGTAAAGTGGAAACCAATTCGAAGCACAAGCGCCAATAATAGCGGTCGAATGCAACTGTTGCGCTCGAACTAATTGCGAATGCTCCAAAAGAGATAAGGTGCTATGCTTAGCGTTAAAGGTGCGGCAAATGCGCTAGTATTACAATTGATCGTGCCTACTTGGTGTGAAATTATCTTCAATTACATTGACGGCTTCCAGAGCTGGCTGCGTAAAAGAAAATTCGGTTTGCTTCAGGCAAACTATAGTCTCTCTCTTTCTCGCCCCGCCACGGTGGCCTAGTAGCTATGGTACTCGGCTGCTGATCCGAGGGTCGCGGGATCGAATCCCTGCTCCGGCTGCTGCATTTCGATGGAGGCGGAATGTTGAGGCCCGTGTACTACGCGATGTCAGTGCACGTTAAAGAACCCCAGGTGGTCGAAATTTCCGGAGACCTCCACTACGGCGTCTCTCATAATCAGAGCTGGTTTTGGGACGTTAGAACCCACATATCAATCTCGTTCTCTCTTTTCGTGTATATGAACAAAAAGAAGCATGAGGTCTCGCCTCCGTGCTATTTGCACCTGTTTCGCTACGTAGCGCTATCATTTCGTGGTTCTCTGTTCTCGCTTCGTAGTCACGTACTGTCTGTCTCGGCGGGTTTGCCTGTATACTCGAGAGCGAGCGTATGTATCGCTTGGCTGTGTTCCACGGCACGTAGTGTGAAGAGCAGCACGCAATTGAATGTGTCGTACTATATATCCTGGTCGTACACGACGTGGCGGCCGCGTGGAACCTATCCGTAGAACGTACGTGCTTGCGTCACTGACCCACGCGGCCGCGGCTGTAGTAGTACATGCGTCGAGTTCGCTTGCGTCGTGTTAACCAAGGATAACAGAGATCGTGTTCGACGGAAGCTGAAAGCGTTGAAGGTGCCATCGCACATTACAGCGCTTTAGATTGCGGATAGGCCGGCCGCGGTGGTGCAGTGGTATACATAGAGTGCTTGGCTGCCTGAAACAGCACACGAACGCGCTGAAAAACAAGGACGATTATGTAAACGCGTCATAAGCGCCGACTCTCTACTACTTATCATTACTTTTGGGAACGCAGCAGATATAGAGGCAACCTATCACGTGTAAAAATTCGGCACCATGCGAACATCAGCTAAGCCACACACTTTGCACATGGCGCACATTTCTTACGTACACATACAGCGAGTCGTGCCACTCATGTGCGGAGTGGGTGGTTTAACCGCTGTGCACGTTGTTTTGAACTCGGTCTAATGATAATATTTATTTTTTATATTTGTTCCGCTTTTAGTTTGAAAAAGCCGAGCGTGAGCGCTTGTCCCTTACCCATTTAACCTTCCCTTTGTCCGCGCGTTTTCGGGTTATTTGAACTTCCGATTCCCACATATCCCGACCCGCCCAACAAATATTTGATCTTATATGGCCGGCTGCTGACCGGGCCATATAAGGGCAAATTCGCGGCTTCAATCGCGGCGGCGGTTCATGTACTTGAGATTTTTATAGGTGCGCGTTGATTAAAGAAGCTCAAGGCGGTCGAAACTTCACGAATCCGTGCATTGCGGCTTGCCTCGCGATGATATCGCGGTCTTGCATGCGAAATCGCTGCAATTATTTGTTTACGGGTGCCCAAAAGTACGTGTGTGCAGACAACCGGAACTGGCGAGAAGATGTATTCTAGAAGTACAGGGTCGTCGCGCGCTGGGCCTGTGCTGATGCACCCCGTTACCCTCTACCCTGGAAAAGACAGAGAGAAAAAGAAAAGAAAAGCAAGTTTACTTGACAAGCATGTGCTTGGAGTCTAGTTCGGCTGCAGGTGCGTACTTGCATAAATATGCTCTGCATACCTTCTCGCGTGCATCTAGATGTTTCTACTGTATCGACGTTCATGTCACGTGACGCTATCACGTGGCGCCTTCACTTCACGTGAGCGTCACGTGAGCGTCCTCGCCGTTGGGTAATATGATGCTCATGCTCGCTGGACGGAAACAGTCTTTTCCGCTTCAAGAGGCATGCGGAAGTTTATATATACAGTTAGATACAACGCGTCGGCACAACGAAGCCCATCCCACGCTTTTATGACCTGCAGCCACCGTTCATACGCGTGAGGCTGTATGCAGTTCTTACTTCAAACTTGCCGCGTAACCAATTGATTGATATGTGGAGTTTTGCGCCCTAAAACCACGCTACGATTATGAGAGACGCCGTAGTGGAGGGCTCCGAAAATTTCGACCACCTTCGAGCACATTTGACCACCGGAAAGTTCGACCAACTTTAACGTGCACTGACATCGCAGAGTGCACGTGTCTCGACATTTCGCCTCCGTAGAAATGCAGTCGCCGCGGCAGGGATTCGATCCCGCGACGCTCGGATAAGCAGCCGAGTGCCATAACCACTATACCACCGTGGCGGGGCTAACGTGTGACCAAAGCGGAGTGGTAACTACTAAAATACGTATGTCTACGTTTGCACTCGTTTGTTGGCGTGGAACATGTACCATGGAAATCCCAATAGTTTATTAATATTAAATGCTTCTCTCTCTCTCTCTCTCTCTCTCTCTCTATATATATATATATATATATATATATATATATATATATATATATATATATATATATATATATATATATATATATATATATATATATATATATATATATATATATATATATATATAAGCCTGTTCACTGCTGCACCAAAATGGCGAAGGACATACCCCCATCTCCGAGTTACTTGAGCACACGTTCGAACGGTTTAGTGTGCAGTACAGCGACCGTTGAGACAGGCTAACTGTACAGTGTGTTCCTTTCGACTGCTTGGATCGAGATCAGTATATAAAACCAAGACGAGCCGATTCTACTGACGTCACTGTGTCTCCCCCTCCCCCCCCCCCCTCTCTTTTTTTTTAAGTCTCTCTTTTTTTGAATCGTTGTTCTGTATTGTCTTGTCCGTTCGGCGACGTTCAGGCTCCAGCATACGAAAGAGGACATGTGTTTTTTTGCAAGTGCCCTCGCTGTACGACCGGCGCGCAGCTGTTCGAAATGCCGCAGAAGCAATTGCAAGAAGAAAAAGAAAGAAAGACGCACAAAAGCAACACCCAACCACGACACGATGTCGACGTTTATCCATCTGACTCTTTGTGTGGCAGCTGCGTGCCCCCACCCGTCGTCGTGACGGAGCCGCGTTCGATGTGGCTTTTGTGACACGTACTCTGCACAGCAATCATAAGGCGACGGCCTTTATGAAATGCAAGGCGACGAAGAATGGAAAGAATGAATCTTCGTTGCTGCTGGGTTCTTATAACCTGCGGGAACAGCGTGTGAGTCACGCTTTAACGACGGGACCATATGGTATGTATAGCAGTGAAACCGATCAGCGGCCGAATACCGTGAGGCTAATGGATCTCCCCTGTTGAACGCAATGTCAGAGGCGAAACGGAAATTTCGGAACACTGTGTTAGGGCTCCCACGACGTCGACTTCTTTAGTTGGGGGTTTGAATCAGCTTACGAAATTTTTAAAAGTAAGTTTGATAGACAGCCCAATCACTGGGTTGCCGTTGCGTGAAGACAAGTATGTGTTACAACAGCGGATGACCAGAACTAGCGTATAGTAATCAATGTTAAAACGTGCATCCATCCTGGGAGTCAAGGAGCGGACGGCGCCTTCATAACGCAAAGAGGCGTGCAATACACGGACACAAGGGAAGAGGAGTGGACAAAACGTGCTGTCCACGCCCCTTCTCTTGTGTCCGTGTTTTGCACCCCTGTTCTTTGCGTTATGAACCCTTGCCAACTCTCTCACCTTCCTGTTCTTTTGACGGCGCCTGATTTCTGCGACATATCCATACATCGCATGAAGGATAATAAAAAATGTTCAAATACTAGCGAAGAGTTAGCCCTGGTTGTATGCGAGTAAATGCAGTAACTGGCTGTATGCGAGTAAATGCAGTAATCTGCCTATCACGTGTTGTAGACCCATTTCACATAGTTATCTCCTTTATTAAATATTTTTCTGTGATTGATCTTCAAGACTGCCACATGAGGACTTCTCTTATGCAGCTTTTTTTTTCTTTCATCCATGATTCCCACCTAAAGCGCGAAATTTTCTTTCCATAACCATGGATTGACTTTGTCGCGTAATGCATGCGCTGCAACGCCGTTGTATTGTTCTAATACGAGAACAGCGCACATTCGAACAAAGCCACGGCACATTGTAGACTAACTGTGCGCGCACAGCGCGGACACTTAGTACAACGTGCTATGGCTTGTACACATAGTACAACGTGCCGTGGCTTTGTGCGCAATCTATAAGATGGCTAACCAGGTCGTTCGTACCCCACTGTCTTAACAGCTTTCGTCGCTCTTTGTTAGGCGATGCTACATAATGGAAAACTCTACGGTTTTTTTTTTTAAGAAATGAAGGCTTTCTTACACGAAAGCTTCTTTTCGCTACACTGACGTGTGGATAATATTTTTGCATCCTTCCATGAGGCTCCTCTTCCCGCCACTTTTCGAAATTCCGCCCAACTGATCTACCACAACAGCTTGCGTACGCATAAGGCAATAAGATGATATAGGCTGTTCGTCACAACACCCGAATGTCGACCTCTCGTTCGACATCGTTTACTTCGTGCAGAAGGATCGGACGCGCACACTCCATGGAACGAGCGCAAGGCTATACGCCCCCAAGTCATGCTCTCTAAATAGCTTCCATGCTCACGGGAGTTTCCAAGGTCCCTCCGGATTTCTGAGCCGAAAAGCGGGGTAACTCTCTAAAATGTCTCATCAGGCTGCATACCGGGGCACGGCCGTTGGCTCTCTAAAGAAACGCTGTGTCAGACTCGTTCGAAGTTCACTGAACATTGCTGAAATCGGAAACATGCGTCCCGCGAACCTAAGCCAGCGGTGCATCGATTTTGCGCCCAGTGAAAGAGCTGCAGCACCATTGGCGGGTAGTCATCTGTGAGAGTGGAGACGGTCAATCGCAGTTTCGTTTCGGGAAAACCGCTTCATGGACCAGCCACGGTGGTCTATGTATACGCCACTCGGCTGCTCATCCGGAGGTCGTGGGTTCGAATCTTGGCCTCGGAGACTGTGTTTCGATGGAGGCGAGATGTTCAGGCCCGTGTTCTGTGCGATGTCAGTGCGCGTGAAAGAAGCCCGGATGGTCGAAACTTTGCGGAGCCTATCACTACGGCGTCTCTCATAGTCATGCCGTGGTTTTGGGACGTAAAACCCCAAAGATCATTGTTCATTGTCATCGCGGCGTCGAAATCTTTAGAGGAGCTTGCTAACGTATACGTCTACATCAAACTCACTTCGCTGCCTGGACTCAAAAGCGTAATTCTGTAATCACGATGGTCAAAGGCGTCAGCGCCAGTTTAAAAAAAAAGGCAGCGAAAAAGACACGAATTATCAGTAGGCAATCTATCGAGCGTGACGTCACGCACATGGTGTCACATGAAACTGTCATCAAATTCTGAGTAAGTGAAAAAAAAAAGATGTTACGAGGACGGTCGGGTCGTCTAGGAAATAGACATGACATTCAGAAGTGTAGTACGTTTGGTTGTTTTCTCTTTCACGAAGAAATGACATTAATAGGCGTTACAATGTTGTTGTTTTCAATTTACCCCAAGAAGATTGCTCGAAGGGGCAAATAGAAATGAAAGGTGTCATCGTACACGTCTTCGCAAAAGTATTTCTGCTGTTTGTTTCTCTTGTTCTGTGGGATGCATTGCTATAGCGTACACAAACATCCACGCGGGTTCTGTGCTGGTGATACAAAAAAAAAAAAAACAATGAATAACGTTTTAATTTTATGTCAGAACCGCCATATGAATATGAGATAGGATTTAGTGGGTTACTCCGGAGTCATTTCGATCACCTGGCGTTCCCTAACGAACACTTAAACCGAAGCGTACGGTTGCGTTTACGTTTTAGCGCTGTCGAAATGCGGCGACCTTTAACACCGGGAGTCGAACACGCGTACTCGAACAAGAGCGGCGCAACATCTTTTCGGTTGTGGCTATGTCAGTTGACTGCTGACCCTAAGGTCGCGGGATCGAGTCCCGGCCGCTGTGGCCGCGAAATGCTATAGAGGCACGTGGGTTCTGTTTGATCTCCGGGCAGGTTAGAAAACGTGAGGTGACCAAAACAACTTCGGAACCCTCCACCATACGGCGTTTTCTCATAGTCATGTCGGGGTTTAGGGACGCAGTACGCCAGAAATTATCTTAGCGGCTAAGATAAACCACGATGGAGTCTGCGAGTGATTCCACGGCGCCGTCAAGCGTCCATTACGGCAAATATATGCTTTTGCGATGCCCAAATTACGCATATCGCCACGCACACTTAAGCAAGCAACTACGTGAAACCAAATTTGGCCGCCATATTATGGAGCAGCCATCGTGCGTGAGTGTCACTTAACGTAAGCACAACGCGCCGACGCCGGAAGCTGTCACACCTAAAATACTCGGGGAGGTCAACGACAGTCGTGTTGTGGCGCGCAGCAGAATTTACAGGAACGACGCGGTGAGATACGTTGAAAATTACGTTGTATATACGCCGGGAAGTTTTTCGGAATGCCGTCGGGAACTACATCAAAAACCTTCTTTGATAGTCGTACGCGCAGCAAAATGTGATTCACGATTCGCTCTTCCACACTGACGTTTTGTAGATTGTGGCTGATAATTTCCGAAGCCCATGCAGGGAGCCCGGCTAAGCGTCCGTTGGCGTAGGGCACTGAAGGAGGTAAAAGAGAAAAGCCGTAGTGGAGGTCTTCGGAAATTTCGACCACCTGGGGTTCTTTAACGTGCACTGACAACGCACAGTACACGGGCCTCTGGCTTTTTCGCCTCCATCGAAAATGCGACCGCCGTGGCCGGGATCGAACCCGCGTTCTTTTTGGCTGGCAGCCGGGCACCGTAACCACTACACCACCGCGCTGCCCACTAAGTTAAGTTGAGCCGAATGTACGTATACACAGTTACTATATATTAGTGGGCCGAGGTCATGCGCGCAAGAGAAGAAAGAAGCGCGCGTGCGGACGTTGCACATTAGGTATTGCGTGGGACAAATGCACGCACACGCTTGGCGACCCGAACCAGTAATAATAGTTTTGTGACACGCCACAGAAATGAGGAATGGAAATGTTTCGCACTTAAAAGTGAAGCAGAAATAACCACTATGGACGGACGTGTTATTAAAAATCGTCTCTGTGGGCAGAGATCAGAACATGTAAGGGTGTCACTCGCCACCTGGGGTTTTCGACCACACGGGGTTCTAAAATCGCCCTGCCACGGTGGTCTAGCGGTTATGACACTCGGCTGCTGATCCGAAGGTCGCAGGATCGAATCCCGGCCGCGGCGGCTGCATTTCGATGGAGGCGAAATGTTGAGGCCCGTGTGCTGTGCGATGTCAGTGCACGTTAAAGAACCTCAGGTGGTCGAAATTTCCGGAGACCTCCGCTACGGCGTCTCTCATAATCAGAGCTGGTTTTTGGGACGTTAAACCCGACAAATCAATCAATCGGTTCTAAAATCGCACACCACACCGGCCTCTACCATTTCGCTTCCATCGAAATGCGGCCGCCGCGGCCGGGATTCGATCTGGCGACCATCGGGTCAGCAGTCGAGACCACAGTGGCGGGTTCACCCCTTTTGTTTTGGTCTGGGAAACAGTATGAGGATAGAAAAGAGCGCTGAGGAAAGAAGAGAGGGAAAAAGCAGAGGTTGAAGGGAGTTCCCGTGAGGGTGACAGGAGCCGGAGTATAAATACGGAGTTGAGTCGAGACTCTCCCTTTCTTTCCATCGCCCTCAGGCCCCTGTACCGAACGTCCTGCGCACCCTCACCTGCCGCTCTCCCTTTCCTTTCGGCGCTTGAAGCGTGCTCTATTTACTACGACGGCGCTGGAAATACCCCAAAGGCACGCGGAGTGAGCTCGAAAAGAGACCGTGCGTTCGTGGAAGCTCCGCTCTGCTATGGTTATGAAGAAATATTTTAACACAAACAACGTAGCGGGCTCAACGTAAGCTATGCAGTCCACGCCGTACGCGGTGCGGCTTCTTGACATCCGTTCCGTTGTTCTTGTTATAAAGCAGCGTAGCCGACGGAAAACACGCAAAACAAAGTTTGGACCGCGGAGATGCGACGCAGACTCCGGCGACGTTCTAAAACAAACCGCGCGCACGACACCGTGGATCGCTGTAGTAAACGCAACGTACTCAGGAGCAGTTCGTATAGTTTCGAGTTCAAGAACGGCGTCTTAGCGGACCTTGAAACCGAAGGAGTAGGGGCGTTTGTCCACCAACGCTGAAGCTGTGTAGTTGCCTGCTTTTTTCTGACGTCATTCAAAAATGTATGCCGCATGTAGTTCCCCGTAGCCCAACATATACATACTTGGACAGGCCATATGATCTTGAGCGTGCTCAAGGAATCGCGACAGCTCAAGGAAAGCTGTTTGCTCTTTTAGCTGGCCCATGACGCCCAGTCTTTCTTTGCGCTATGCTTATGTTCATACATTTACTTATTTATTTAAAATGCCTTGCACGCCCATAGAACGGGGCAGTGGGTAAAGGGGCATACAATAGAGAAATAGAACAACAACGTTAGATGAATTAGACAAGCATCGGTTATCAATTATGCGAGCTCATCGTTAGTCATAAAACCTAATTAACTATATAAGTATTACAGGCAAAGAAATCATACAAATAATTCAATAATAATACTGCCAAATAACAACACGTTTTCTCGCGCAGTATTTAAGTGATTAACACCTCATGGGCCTTTGCTCATTTTATAACTGTTCTCCGTTCCTCTTGGCTTAATATCAACCTTTAAAATATACAAAAAGAAAGAAGCTTCCGCTTCATCTGTGACACTAAAAGTAAATTCAAACCGCCATTCTAAACGTTCCCGAGTTAATCATAGCAAGACGGGAAGGGGTCGATGGTGTGGGGGGAGTACTGAGCTATAGAACAGTCAGGGGCGAAGTGAATTTCAGTACCCTTTAAAAGAGTTGCCGTCGGACGCCTTTTCATTGCCGGCCGCTCTGTTTACACGGCGAAGGCGTGCGCTCCAGGCGCGCTTGCGTCCCCGCACGGTACTACGTGAGGCGCCTGCCGAGTCTATTCTCGGGTATCGTGTCTGCGTGCGCTTCGGAAACGGCACACTCGGCCCGTCCGCGCGTGGGCATGTCGACGAAGGCGGGAAAGAGGGCGAACAATAAGGCAATACCCTATTTCTCTCTCTCTCTCTTTCTATAGTACCTTTCTCCTGCAGTCTCTGTTCAAAAGGGGCTGGGAGAGAAGCGAGGGTGGAGATGTGGAGAGTTTCCGTCCTTGTTTGTTCGAGTCCTTGGAGGCTATCCTGGACACTGTGTGAAATTCCGCCATCTTGTCAAATTCTGTAGGGGCGGCATTTTTTAGATAATCGGGGAGCCCCCGTAGCTGCCCTCCGGGCTAGTCAGGGGTGTCCAAGATGGCGGGATTCGACAGCATGGCGGAATTTGACGATGTCGAAAACAGCAACGCTTGTCTGTTCGAGTTCAGTTGAACGGGTATCGAATAGTACTCGACAAACGATCAATACCGCAACTTTTTTTTTTTTTCCTTATCTAAGCGGTAACACGAGCGATAGGTTGGTCTGACGATTCTTCGTGAGAATCTGAGAGAATGAGAAAGTCATTTGATTTTCGTTGTTCTGTTTAAAGGCGCAAGCCTTGAATGACTCGTTGCACGATGGCTTTGAAAAACAAGATGCGGCTTCTAGTCGAGCGGTACAAAGAATACCGCGTGACTTGCATGCAGATATACGGAAGATGGAATACCCGTTCACGAGTAGCACATACCCGCTCACATATCCCATAACCAGGTCACATAGCCTATAACGTGTGCCGCGTTATGGGCTATGGTATAAGCGTGTATGTGTCTGGTATAGTCTGGTTTAAGCGCGTATGTGTCATATTACATGAATTGAAAGCATGCCGTACCTTCGGTGATGCAGCGAAAAGACATTTAGTTTTAGGATATGTCATTGACAATGTTGACTTAAACGCCAACACGTGCACAGCTTCTCACTGACGCTCATTATGTCTTGCAAACTCCTTCCTGCAAAATGGATGTTGTCAGAGTACTACTTAATGATACCTTAATGCGCTATCAATCAAACCTGCAGCAACCTTTCATCTTCAAGTGTTACAGAGATGTAGCACAAGGCCAATCTTTTTTTTTTTCTTTTGGCGAATTAAGTTGCTCGATGCATTGGCTAGTACGGTACTTAATTGTATTTCGAGTAATTTTTGTTTTTCCCTTCTCTGTCAAGCCTGCCATAGCTGCCGCTTCACATTGTTCCGTGGCTCGAGTTGTGGACATTGACACAGCAGTCGCTTTGTCGCACTTTTCTTTTTTCTTTTTTGGAGAATAAACAATTCGCGAGCCCCACAATCGTGCCACGAGAAAGGTGGCCCGTGGGTTAAAGCACATTTTGGTTCCTTAATCTCGTTACCTAATTTCCATCCCCCAACACTTGACTCAAGATATGTTGGGCGCCCGCACTGGCTTCAATTTTCTCTTGCGGAGAACTCGAGAGCTATAACGGTTATTCTGCGTGTGCAGGCACAGAAAACGAAAGAGCTAGAATCTTCACCTACATGGAGGTCGCAATTGTACTGTAAAATGTGCTTGTCCTTAACAGCATTCATACCGACGAGAGAAACAGCTTTTGCCGTGGCATTGTTCCTCGCGCTGAGATGTGTGGCCTCTCTCAAATGACTCCCTCCTCCGTCGCGCTCTGTTCAAGAAAGAAAGAAAGAAAGAAAGAAAGAAAGAAAGAAAGAAAGAAAGAAAGAAAGAAAGAAAGAAAGAAAGAAACGACAACGTCCGCAGAAATCCGCTTCGCTGGCTTCCGCACTCCTTTCTCTGACGTCAGCACCCGACCGCGGCGCTGTCGAGCGAAAATAGGAGGCAGCTAACCCAGCGCGCTTTTTTGCCCCGCTATCAACTGGCTGACAGCTATAGAAACAATCCACAATGGGACAGCGGGGTCCACACCTCGCGCTCGGGGCCTCAGTCGGTCACGGGGCGAAGGAGCGGGTTTTTGGCATTGAGCCTATACCGGCGCCAGCGTCACGTGGCTTTACGGACAGCCACTCATGTCTTTTTTCAGAGCGCGCCGATGGTACAAATGGGGGGTAGGGGACGGTGCGAGCTCGAAAAAAGCGAGTGGCATCGCTCTTGCAATGAAGAAGCGCGCGGCTTGAAAATAAATATAATAAATAAATAAATAAAATTTTGCCGGAACGATTGGGCAATGGCGTGAGACTTGAAGACGCCGCCGCGATGACACCGCAATGCGAGCGACTCAGCAGAGGCGGCACGTACCCTTGCGGTGCTATCATACCAAGGATCGCAGTTCTGGCGGTTTGAATGCCACCATCCTGGCGATCGCACACCACAAAGCATTCCTGGGATTACTTAGTTATCGCTTTAAGAGACGTTTGATTGATTGATGTGTGGGGTTTAACGTCCCAAAACCAGCTGTGATTACGAGAGACGCCGTAGTGAAGGTCTCTGGAAATTTCGACCACCTGGGGTTCTCTAACGCGCACTGACATCTTTTTTTAAGAGACTTACAGCGAAATTCCTAAAGCATTTGGTAGTCGAACACGGGACCTAGCGGTTCGAAACCGAAATTTTTGGCAGTCTTAAGACAACTCTAATGTAATCTGGTGTAGGCTGCAAAGGTTGTCGTTCAATCACGCATGGATTATACCTTCATATGCGTGGAATGTGAGTATGAGCCACGGGTGATTTTTCATTATCGTTAATCGTAACGTAACTGGCATGGTGAAGTTACCAAGGTTGTGACCTATTCCTCACGTTAGGCATACATCCGCGCATTTTCGGGTCAATATTGTTACAAATACCACTTGTGAATGATACTCGAGTTTTCGATTTATCGTACCACCTTTCTCGTAGCAATGCAATGCAACATACCTTTGTGCATTTAGATCCATGTAGGCGCGCTTACAAAAACTCACGCAGTCAAAGCTAATCAGGTGCCCTCTTCATTGTGCTGTGCCTCATAGTTCTCTCTGCAGCTCCCGCACTGATACGCACAAGGCAATTTAAAAAATTTACAGACAGATGTGCATGGAGTTCCGCGCCGGTCACCGAGAGACTTTAGACAAAACGAGCGGAAAGGCTAGGTGCCGCCATCTTTACAGGTCGATACAGTGACTTTATTATGTTGAACCACGCACTTAATTTATAATCATATCCCTGTCCTCAATGTAAACGTAACGCGAGAAAGTTGGGCATTGAGTTGTAGGGGTTGAGGACTTCGCTTTTCATGCTGACTTTGCAAAAATCGGCTAGCTGTTACACGTTCGGTTGAAATCTCATCTATTATTCCTCTCTCCCCCTCCCCAGGTGTAGGGTCGCCAACCGAACACGTGCTCTGTTAGCGTATGAAGAGGAAAGACAGGAATAGTCGCTTCCTTTTTATCTGCCGACGAAAGAAGCAAATGAGGAAAGAAAGCAGGAAAGAAAGAAAGAAAGAAAGAAAGAAAGAAAGAAAGAAAGAAAGAAAGAAAGAAAGAAAGAAGTGCACGGAGAAGGATCAAGTGCGACGGCCGCTGCGTAGAACACAATGTAGCGGCCGTGACAGTGCAGGCAGCTGAAAATGGCTAACATAACCGATAACGTCATGACGTAACTCGACACTCCTGCCGGTTACGTCACGACTAACGATGAATGGACAGCTTCGCCATTCCTTGAACAGGCTTGATTTTTTTTTCCCTTTTGTTTTCTGCTACCCCGGGTGTGCGGTGCGTGGGCTGCGCACATGCCCCGAAATGCGAGTCCCCCACCGTTTCGCTGTATACCTGCGTAAACAAAGGACGTCGAAAACGTCAGCCCCTCTGAAAAAGAGAGAGAGAGAAAAAAAAAGAAGTATACACGCGGTTTATTTCGTTCGTGTTGAATGTGTGTGCACGTGTACGACCGAGCTTTGCGCAGGGCACGTGTGTACGATCCCCGCTCGCTGTGAATGTATCCATCATGCGACACCGCCGCTCCAGCCAGTACTAATTAAAGTAAAAAAAGAACAGAAGAAACTTACATAGGTTCAGCGCACACATTATTTCGCATGGCGCTTTGCTGCAGGGCGATTACTGCGCCAACACGGCAAGTTCGCACTGCAAAAAAAAAAAAAAAAAAGAAAGTGTTCGAACCCAGAACCTTATATCGCTCATTAGAAGGTACCTATAAATGACGTCATTTTCGACAGGAATGGTACACAAACTGGTACAGAAAAAAAAAAAAAGAGGAGCCATTCCCCTATCTGGAACATAACATGGGACAACAACTGAAGCTTGGCGTGTCCGTGCTATTTCTTTCTTTCTTTCTTTCTTTCTTTCTTTCTTTCTTTCTTTCTTTCTTTCTTTCTTTCTTTCTACTTCATGCCCCACCGTCGTCGTGCAACACAACCAAACGCACGCGCACGTAATACACATTTTGCCGCGAATACTGTAAAAGTTGCCCTGCGTTTCCCTCTTGTCGTCTCTCAACATCACTGCGTTCCTTCGCCTTTAGTGTTCTCGAGACAACTGCCTGCATGCTCCATACTCCGCTGTACCTATAGTCACAACCTTCGCTGTTCAGTGTCAGGTCTCGACATGCGCGCCAAGCGACCAAGGAAGGGGCTCTGAAACGTGGCTCTGCTTCCATCTTACGCCGCTATATGGGACTGTTGTCAACCGAATGACACTGTTCCGTACGAACTGCCGTGCCGTTATCTCGTCACCACAACGAGGGACTCATACACACCCCTCCCCCCACGTACTTGTTACACCGTAGGTAGCACTCCCACTCTAAACCCCACTACCTTTCCACCAAATTGAAGTTCTGGATAAACACAAGGCCACAACGCCGAGGTTTAGCCGTCCTTCTCCCGAGATTTTCGTGAGCACAGATGTGATTTCATATATATATATATATATATATATATATATATATATATATATATATATATATATATATATATATATATATTCGCCTCCACAAACATTAACACCTGCGTGAACTGTACTTAAAAAGGGCGTCATGAATGGTGGCAACCGCTGCAAAGGGGAGGGGCGACGGCGGCCTTAGCGTCGCACTCACCACGAGAATGTATTGTTTTCAGGTGCGTAAAAAAACAACTGACAAAAAACAAAAGAATCACAGACACACGCAACGAGCATGTGTGTGTATCATGTGCGCGCGCGCACGTCATCAGTGCGGCGCAGAAAAGTGTGTGTTTGCCCACAGGTAAGGTTGGTCGTTCGGTCAAGGTAATGCAGCTCACGCCCAGTGCCGTGCCGCGAGTGCCTTGCTGACTGTTTTCGCATTCTGTTCCAGCCAAAACACGCACAGCCGACGCCTCGACGTCGATAGCGTGACGGGCGCTTGGTCGCCTCGCACGTCCGAGAGATCGTGTGTCGGTCACTCTGTCTCTCTATATAGGTATCTATATGCACGCCCATGTACCATATCGTCTATATATAGCGAACTGTATGCGTATGTCCATTGCCCGTCGTGTTTATACCCGACAATTTTGTTTTGTGTTTTGTTTGTTTTGTTTCTGAGCCGTCCGGTGTCTGCTCTGCTGCACGTGCTGGCGATCGTCTGCGGCGCGCGATTGCCGTGGGAAACCGGTACTGAAGGAAACACCGCCACTAGCTGTACACAACGAAATTTTCGGTATAACGAAATTTTGTTGTCTATCCTTCCCATAAGGATGGGGAACTCTATGGCTCACCAGCGTTTAAGCTTCGCGTAGTAAATTTCAAGCCCCGGTTGCGATACCATATCTAATTTTTGTGGCTACATTTTTTTCCCCTTTCTTTTATTGGTTAGACGCAAGAAGCAAGACACGTCGCGTAAGAATGTTACTTTATTCTTGATACTTTTATCGAGCAGTAACTGGGATAAAGGGGAATGCCAAGGCACGCTACAAACTGCACCAAAACCAGCATATAAGCGTCAAGCTCAAGATATGTGTAGCGCATGGTTGTGACTAAATTTCAACCAAACGATACATTTCGTATCTGGCGACTTACAGTGGTGTCTAACCGTTCCCCATTACGAACTGGAATAGTAGGCCAACATAAAAGAAAAAAAAAGGACTTGATGCCCGTAACTACGGCAAGTTGTAAAGTATCTGCGAACCTCTGTTAAGGTCTTTCTTTGTTCCTTTTTGCTTCGTTTCCACCACGTAGAGCGAATGAACTAACGCGGCACTAAGCAACGCGTCGATTCCGCTTGAACGTGTTTGGGAGCTGCGCGCGACAACGAGCATACAGTGCAGATAAGCAGCCTCGTGTCGACACTCAATGCCTCTTGAATAGGATGCGATGCATTGGCATCATCTGAATATTCATATGCGCTCACAGTACGCAGAATGCAAACATCTGCGTGCGGAGGGCCGCACCATTGAATTAAAAGAAAAAAAAACACATGCTCAAGCAGTAATAGGCGCCGTTGAGGCCAATGAGTCTGGCCTCCGACATTTCCGAACTTGTTTAATTGGGTTCCAGTGCAAAGCATAAAAGAAAAGAAAGAAAAGGGGGGGGGGGGGGGGTGGAGAGGAAACACGAATAAATAAACAAAAGAGAAACACGTGCGAGGTTCATGTTGCATGCGACGCTACGAGCTAGCGTACACATAATAGCCACATAGACGCATGTACGCGCTATACGTAACTTAACAACCGAATGTCGGCGCGAACGATTCAGTGTCTCAAAAGGACAGAAAGTTGAGCGAGTTGGTAACAGTCCATAATCAAAAGAAGAGGCGTGCAGGACACGGACACGGACACGGACACGGACACTGCTCTCCTTATGTCCGTGTCCTGCACGCCTCTTCTTTTGATTATGGATTCAGTGTCTCAACAGCCGAGCGTTTCGGCAAGCTATAGTAGCGGGATAATTTGCGCTTGCTCGAATTCCACGAACGTTATAACCAGACGGCGAAGTGAGGTAATGTCGGCATTGTTTCAACTTGACGGGCATGTCCGTTAACACCAGAGTGAGAAGCGTACAAGTGCATAGTCCTTGGAGTACGTATGAATATTTCAATGGGCGAAACTGACTGCCACAACATGTGCAAGTGACAAGGAAGAAGAAAAAAAAAACGTATAAGGCGCACTGTTGTCAGCCTGGCTTCTTTTGGTGCACAATGCATTTGATAAACGAGGTGGCATGTAATATAAACGTAGTGGTGCAAGATTTCTCTGGGAACATGACGTCCAGTTGTCTTGTAGTGAAACTCACCGATGTTTGACTGTACAAAATGTACTTCACAGCGTTGAGATAGCAGCTTTCTTCGCAATAGATGCGTACAGTTAAAATCTGGAGCTTTGTTTGCTTGCCCAGGTAATAGGGAATGCACTTCCAACATTTACGACATCGTCATTTTGCAGTGAGTGGAAGTGGGACCTGCTGCTTCAGCGTTGAACAAAATGTTGCGAATGTTTCTTCCTTAACGTGACGCTAAATAACGTACGCAAGTGTCTTATAGTAAAAATCAAGAAGATGAAATGGGCGTGGGCAGGCTATGTAGTGAGAAGGCAAGGTAACCGTTGGTGATCAAAGGTAACAGAGTTGTTCCCCAGAGAAGGCAAGCGCGACAGGGGACCGCACAATGTTAGGTGATCTGTTGAGATCAAGAGGCTTGCGAGTATAACTTCGTCGCACGTAGCACAGGACTAGGCTAATTGGAGAACCATGGCAGATGCTTTGGCCCTGCACTTGGCGTAGACATGATGATGATGACGATCGTGATCACGATGCAATATGAGAGAAAGAAGAAAAGATTTAAACGAAGTGATGGTGATTGCTTCTTGTATTTGTGTGTCTTAACTGTCACTGTGCTTCGTCTTATTGTGTTCGTGTAGCAAATGATGCCTGCTTTTACAGTGAATATCGCCCGAAATGTCGCAGGCACCACTGCATGCTCGGTGCAAAGCGACGTGACCTGTGTTGCAGTGTTCCAAACGAAAGCACCTTGACGTGTGACGCTCCGGCAGAAAGTGACAACGTAGTTCCTTCACTCACGGAAAACGTATAGTTCCTTCACTCATTTGCTCGTGCGACGTACATTGTTCGCAAGTGTACAAGAAGCCAGGCTGACAAGCGTGGTGCCGGCACGCGGCAGAGCAGACAACGTACAGGGTCCCAGGTGCTCGATAAGCTCGCACCAGTTTGGGAGTGAAGTGAACCACGTGGAGAAGTTGCGGCACTTTGCTCCGCATATGCATCCTTTCTTTTCCTTATTCCTTTGCTTCTCGCGTTTCTGAGTTCGCGTTCGCGCGTTTACCGTATATAATGATCGCTTCCAGCTCTTCGGGGTCACGAAAGGTTTCGTGGCCCTTAAAACATGCGCTCCTCTCTTTGTAGGTTGGAGAGGAGCGAAACATGTGGTCCCCCCTTCGCCCATCTGCCCTCCTATCCCCTCCCTCATCCCTGTGCTTCGCCCTAAACCACCCACAAACCCTGCAGTCTTTGCGACGACATGAAGGACCCTTGTACAACCTGTGCTTCACCATAAACCGCCCACAAAGCCCCGCAGTCTCTGTAACGACATGTTGAAGGACTCTTGTCCAACCTGTGCTTCACCCTCAACCACCCACAAAGCCCCACAGTCTTTGCAACGACATGAAGGACCCTTTTCCAACCTGTTTGTTATTCACCCTAAACCGCCCACAAAGCTTCGCAGTCTTTGTAACGACGTGCTGAAAGGCTCTTGTCCAACCTGTGCTTCACCCTAAACTGCCCACAAAGCCCCAGAGTCTTTGTAACGACATGTTGAGGGGCTCTTGTCTAACCAGTTCTTCACCCTATAAAGCACTGCAGTCCGTCAACAACAGCCCTTGCAACGATGCGAACAACTCTTGCCTAGCCATACACCGTCATTCCCAAACCTTGTAGCCTTCCACCGCGTCTTGAGCCGTCTTCCACCATGAACAGCTTCACTTTCGTCTTGCGCATAATTCTTCTTGCATCTTTGGTAGTTTGCTGCTAACACAAGAAATGTGACCCGCGCGCTTACTCGAAGAATGCCGGCGCCCCGCGCCATCACGGCGCACGCTTTACCCCGGCGGTGTACACGTCTTTCGACGACGTTAATAAGATTTCGGAGAGATGAATGGATGCGTCAGCGGCATACACATTGCCTGCGCAAATCGCGTTAGGCTTCGCTTGTGCATCCGGTTGCTTTGGTTTAGAAGCGGCGCCCTAAGAGTTGCCTTCTGGGACACAATTTACGTTCATGGCGTACGGCTGGCGGATGCTATGGCTGCTAACGTTGAATGAGGCTGTCAATGTGAGGGAGTCCTGTCGGCGCGCATTTTCATCGACGTAAACTAAACGGCCCTTCCGTCTTGCCACACGTTCCTGTGACCTAGAAGCGTGGAGTCAAGAATACAAGGGCGCAGGCGAAAAGCTGTGCGGCTTGTTACCACCGTAATCACTAAAGCAACACCTTTTATCGACAGTTGTTGTTGTTTTGTGGGGTTTTACGTCCCAAAACCAGTTCTGATTATGAGAGACGCCGTAGTGGAGGGCTCCGGAAATTTTGACCACCTGGGGTTCTTTAACGTGCATTGACATCGCACAGCACACGGGCCTCAACGTTTCGCCTCCATCGAAATGCAGCCGCCGCGGCCGGGATCGGCAGTCAAGTTACATGCAACAGGAGTTAATGCGAAACAACACAAGTTACTGTGTTTAACGCGAACGCTTTCAATATAGAACACGGTGCACCGGCTGTACACGCCATCGCTCACTGTGCTTAGCTCTAACGCACACGACTGGGCCCCAAGTACGTTTTCCATCAACATACAATGCCCGCTCGCAAGTGCATGTCTAAGGCAATGGTACGCGGCGATGGTGCGGGACTTTATACACCACGATTCCGCAAAACTCCGGCCTGACTCCCCGCTGTACGAGGTCACTGCTAGAATGCTTCCGCTCCCTTATTAATGACTTTCAGCTTCCGTATTTGTCGCTTGCACCTTTTTCTCCCCTCACTTGTGAACGCAAGAAACGAGAGCACCCATTTTTTAACGCTAGCGTATTATCACCTTCTCTTTGCCCTGGCTCCACCATTCACGCGCGTTCCATACACACAACGTCCCTCCTCACCGCCGGCCACCGGGTGAGTGAAGCTTGATCGTACACGTTCCGCTTCGCTTATCGCTTCGTCCTTACACGCCCACGGTCCGCCGTTTCCTTCTATCCCCAATCCGCAGAGCGCAAGGGTAGTCACGTCTTTCGCACTTCCAATCCTGTCGCTCCAATTCCCTCGGTTTCCAGGCTTCACATAGCTCCCAGCTACGCTTGTGCCTTACTTTCCCTGCCTTTCTGTTTCCTCCTCCCTATCGGCGCATTTTACCACTGAAGCTTCATGTCTCCCTAAGCATTTTTATACCCCTCCTTTCGTCCCTACGCCTTTCCCTTGCTCTATCCTCCTCTTTCCCTTTTCGGCGTTCCATCCCCACGAACCATACTCCTTCCGCTTCCTTTCGTCCTTCGACGTCGCCTTTCCCCAAGCACCTTACTCCCCCAATTCCTACTCCTCTCTGCCTGAACAGACCTCTTTCCCTTCCCGAAGCGCCTCCTCCTCCCCCAGTTTCCCTTCTCTCTTCCCCTTTTCTTCCCTCTGCGGCTTCTTTCTCTGGCGACGACGGTGCCCCCGTGCGACGCGAGAGAAGCCCTCGAGGAGGAGGAAGAGTTTTTCTGTGGTGATGGTGGGTGTTTAGGGGACAGAGGCATCAGAGCCCCGATGCGCTTCGATCGAGCCAGGGGCTCTGACCCAAGAGCGAAGCTCTCTCAGCACGAGGAGCGAAGAAGCGGGCCGTGGGGGCCCGCCTCTCCACGGCGCGCCTTTTCCTCCTCACCACACGCTGCTAGCAACAACAGGTCAGTCCCCGAGGACCCCCGAAACTTGTCTTTCTTTGTTTCTCTCTCTTATCTCTCTTTTCTCTGTTACTTGCGTACACTGCCTGCGGGCTAATGTGTCGAGCGTTGAAAGGTTGAACGAATCTGGCATGCAGTGTAACGAGCCTGAAACGTTCCTTGTGGTTTGGAAATGCAGATGGCGCTCTGACGCAGACACGATGAACGATGGCATCATGCAAAGCGACAGCCGAGGACAAATTGAAGTCGTGCATGTGTGTCGTCGTTCTCGTTCGCCTGCGTCGATACGAACACGATCACGTGGTGTTCTGCGAAAAACGAGTGTGAACGACCGCCAATAATGGCCTTGTCTCCGCACCAAATGCCGTATCAGTTGTATCATTTTGCAGTGCGAATCAGGTATGTACATCATGAACAAGATGTCCTAGAAATAGCCCCTGTTGGAGCATGGAGTCTTACGGCGTTAAAGAAAAAAAAAAAGGAACGTTGTTGGCGTATTCAGGGAAAAAGAACCAACTTGTGTTTCGATGCGCTGGAGTAATAAATGCTTGTGTGACGTCCATGACGTTGCGGCTGGACATGGTATGTCCTATTTTGAAAAAAAGAAAATAAATAAATATCCTTACAACAGGCCAAACTGGGCGACACCACTGGGTCATCAGGGTAACACCGAAGCACAAAAGCTGGACTCTATAGTAGTAAAAGACCTCTGAGCATTTCGTACAAACTCTGTCGCGATATCGCACCGCAACCACCTGTTTTCTTAAACGTAGGGCTCGAAAAAGCTGCCTATCTCAGGCACAGCTAATCACTCACCCTCGTAATCGCTTCTACTCGCATCACACCTACTCGTTCACGTTCTGCTCTTCTCTACACACACTCGCTGCTACTCACTCACGTTCACACTCAACTCTACTCATATCTGGTCATTCGCGTCCATACTCTCTTACAGTAATGCTTACAGCTACTCACTCACTTTCGTGTTCTTTGCTCACTCACCTTCATACTCACCTCTACCCAGTCTCACACCTACTCATTCACCTTCTGCTCTTCTCTACTCACACTCACTGCTACTCACCCACTTTAATACTCAACTCTACTAATAACTGATCACTCACTTCATAATTCTACTCACGGTTACTCACTCACGTTCATTTCGACACTGCTCATACTCACAGCTGCTCATTCACATTCATACTCACCTCTACTCACACTCACACCTATTCACTCGCATTCACACTCACCGCTACACACACTCAGTCATGTTCATACGCACTACTCCCCAGACTCACGCCTACTCACTAACTGTCATTATACTGTTAACTTGATTGCTTAAATGGACACTAAAGTGAAACAATGAACCGGCTTAGACTGATAGATTATTATTTGAGAACTCTAGTGTCGTTGATTTCGCCGTCGTAGGTTCAGTACTTGAAGAGAAAGCAAAGGTCAGAGTTTAATTTTGAATCGCACGAAAAATCGTTCTGATATTTAGTGTCCCTTTAGGAGTAGGAGGTTTCCAGCTGCATTTGAAAACAACTTGTAAGTTCCCTGTTGCGTGCTGCGCAAATAATGTTTCGCTCACATGCTGCTATAGAAGCCTCGGCGACTGATCGGCACTGTTTTATGTTTTTGTTCAAAAAGTGTTGCAGGGCTTATTTAAGGGTGTAAATAAGCTTTCATTCATGGCTCAGTATGCTGAGTGGCGTTCTTAACTGATGCTACGCATTCCTCTCTTACGTATGCATTTCATTGAAAAAATTAAGGTTACTGGACTGATTCGAACGACCGTTTCTCTAAAAACAACCGCCTCGGTGAATCGGAGCAGATGTCAGCGAACATCTATGAATTTCACACGGTGTTGCCTCCACTCTCTCGCTCTCTCTTTTCAATCTCGCTGAGGAAATTTCATTGTTCTGAGCAGGTGCGAATTATTCTGTCGAAGCGTTTTAAGTACGGCGACGCCTCTTTATGCGTGTGAAAATTGCACATCCTCTCTACCCTCCTTATCCCAGCTTCATTTGGCCTGTCGTTTACCGTAATTAAGTGAGAACTGAAGTCATAAATGTGCGGCAACCCAGTGCACTGCGCAGACAAAATTTCAGCACGGAGTATGTTAGCGCTATTACCCAAACGGACGCCGCCTGTACACCTTCTGAACTACATCTTTTCGAATGCTAGAAATAGCTACTGAAAGCGTTTCTTTCTTTTTTGCGCGTCGTTAGAACTAGCATCATTGTTAAAGAGACTTTCCACCGCTCGGATTTTTTTTTTTTTTCGATTGTGTCGAAAATGGGAAAAGTTTTCCAATATTGACGAAAACTAGCATGCTTGCACCCCATAAAAAAAGGAATAATATTATTAACTTTGTCCTGAAAGTCGAGAAAAAGAAATGACAGGCAACTTCATCCTCAGTGATGAGTGTCAATCTCCAAGTGTAAGTAAAAACCAAGAAATACCTTATAGGCAGTTTCTATTATCCTGCTTAAAAGCAAGAATATATTACTTACGGTTGTATTTGACACACATCTGGCGCCGTTCCTTCACGACGGAGAGTAACCTTCATTTTAAATTTGTTACAAAAAACCGAGTAACCAGTGCTGTCGGCGTCCTTGTACATACAGAAAGGGTGATCACGAATATTGAAAAATTCACTTTTAAAATTTCTGCTGACTTGCCGGCGAAACCACTGCACGCTTGTACACTTTGAAAGGCGCGCTTTCTATTGTGATAAGAAAACAGGAACTCGATGAAGGACGGTGGACAGTCTCTTTAATTTTTCACTTTCATGCAGTTAATTGCGCTAGCTAAATCAAATATAATTATGGCCCTCGGCAATAAGTTCATTATCGTTCATTATAGCAGATTTGTTCGAGCAGTTACAACATTGCTTACTGCAGTGCCGTGTATATGGAACTTGATGAAATATGACCTCGCGTTGACCATATGGGCTGAAAATTACCTTAACGTAGTGTCAGCTTTTACACAGCTGGCCTGCTACGGCAGGGCTATTGGCGGCAACTCCCGATAAGCAGAAGTCTTAACTAATCGAAAGTTTTTCTCTAACTGGGAGCAGTAACGAACGAGAGCTCTTGGCATACATATGCTTCCGCAGTAACCAACGCTGCCCGAAGCCACGACACTGGCAAGGCTAGAATGTCTCGTCCAATGTTTATAAAACAACCGATGTGTGCTCCGTCGTTTTACAAAGGCGTTAAGCCATGAGTGTAAAAGTACGCTGGAAGTTTGTTGCTTAGAAGATAACCACAACACAAACGTTACTTAACACGGTGAATGGATCGGGCTTGGTAGACTGTTTGCTTTGCGGAAAAAATATAAGAAAGGTGAAGAAAAGCACACAGCAAAAGCTCCAGCGGGCCGCGTGAAGTTGTGTAAAAGAAAAATTGGACGAAGGCCCAGCTCAGTGGTGTCGCCATTGTGGCAGAGCGGGCCAAGACTAAAACAGATATGCACTCGTGAGCGAACCTTGGCCTTGTCGGCTCAGATTCAGCCCAGACAGGCTGAGACGCCAGAGCACCCCTAGCTGTACGATCTCGCCTTTCTCCTCTCTCCCTCCCTCTAGCTCTCACTCAAATCTGTGCGGCACTACTTGCCAGGGCTCTCTCTCTCTCTCTCTCTCTCTGTACCTTAAATCCGCACAACGCAGCTTGCCAAGGAACGAATAAACAAAAAAAGGGAAAGCTAAAAAGACAACAAAAAAAAAAAAAACAGAAGAGAACGGAAGTTGGCTTCACCTAACTAAACGTGCATGTGCGGCAAAGCCACCTTGCAGTAAAACTTGCCCTAACAGTTTTATTGGAATGTTGTCTTAGTTTTCAGACAAGGACACTCACTTGTATCCAAAACTGTGGATACATTTTAGACAAGCGTAAAGGGTCCCTGAAGCGGTTTTTTTCGACATAATGTCACTGATTAGGCTGTGTCATTATCGAATTCATTCACATCGTAAGTTAAGCGAAGCACCTCGCACGACGACAGTTAAGGGCTTGTTTCTGTCGCCTTCCTCCTCGTCACTGCTTTTCCTCTTCAACTCGCTTAGCCGCGGAGCGCACGCTAGCGACACCTGCGCTCACGCGGCAGCCACTGCAACCAAGAGGCTATACGAGCAGCGTCAACGCGCGCACCGTTATTGCCGAGGCCTACTTGCCGCAGTTTACACTCTAAACACGGCAACCTTTAGTTTGTTTTATAGGTACACAAAAATGTGAAAATATGCTCCTTTACGAAAGGTTAAAGTGTTTTAACCTTTAGTAAAGGAGCATATTTTCACGTTTTTGTGTACCTATAAAATAAAGGTTACCGTGTTTAGAGTGTACTGGTGGCTGTCCGCAAACGCAGAGCTCCTGTGCTAATGATGTGAAAGCCAATCACACCAGTCGTCGGGCGTCCACTGCAACTCCTACGGGCAGGGACAGTTGAAAACTCTTTCAGGTTAATAGGGGTCGATTCTACACGATGGGCGTATTTAAAACCTCGTTGTAAATTACACACTTAACTCAGAACGCTGATGTTTACCTGCCAGGGATCAGAAGGACTCGATCTACTGGAGCAATTCGCTCCTACAAGTTCACCAAAACCGTTTCAGGGTCCCTTTGAGCAAACGCGGCTGACAGTGGGCGCAAGTGCTTACTTCTGTTTGCTGTTTCTTTTTTCTTTTTCCGAAGGTCATAATAAACACCAAGGAAGCTCAATACAGGTTTAACGATGGAGATTTTGTGCGGTCTCTCTTATCTGCTTTCATCCGATAAGAAATATTGCAGTGAAGTAGTGAGAAACACGTGGTACATGAATCTTGGCCGAAGGTCAGATAAGAACGCATATTGAGCTGAATGTAGAATTGTGCAATGATGAAAAAGGTTCCGTGCGTGACTTTTGAATGCAGATAAGACTGGCTGATTTATTGTGTGCCATTCATTCGTATTTATAATGTTCTGACCTCTCCTAGGAACGACACCTCAGTAGTAGTCAGTCCGATATAGCTGCAACGTTTTTCTCATAGGATAAAGTCGAAAGGGGGCAGAAGGGGGGGGGGGGGCGCAAAAATATATTAATTTAAGATTACTCTGGCAGCTGCCACTTTGAGATTATGCAACCCTACGCACTTGGTTTGCTATTGAGGTGCGTTTCTTAGGATTGAGAGACCTGTACACTACGATGTTTCTTTTATGAATGTGTATGCTGTCGCAGTCACATGACACAAAATGAACGTGTGCAAATTCCGATGCTAGTACTACATCCCGCAGAAAACGAGCGTCTAGAAGGATGCGGGACAAGGTATTAGTTTTCGCTTACTGATAATGATGCTAGTCTTTCTGTCTTTAAGAAAGTCCCTTTTCTTCTGCCTTGTTTAGGCGAGGAGATGCCTCTGGTAAGATAACGCTATCTGTGCACTTCGAAACTTCACACTACCGAGATGGGCCAAAAGACGAAAGGAAGGGAGGCGGGGTAGGTGTCTGAGGCGCTTTTACGGTGCTTTTAACTTGCGTGCAGTCAGATAGCTGCAAGACAGATATACGCAACCGATAATGCGTACACGAAGCACACAACGTTCCTGATGTTGCGAAAACCTTATCTTTTTTTCTTGTCCATGCATTACATACACCTAGTCGTCTGCTGGGATGGCTGGCTAGATTCAAGCGCACTTTTCCTGAAATTATAGGTTTATCTTATCTTTGTACGTACTCATGCCGCTTAGGCGGCTGCCACTTGCGTTATGCGACTCGGCAAAATTTTGAAAACTTCCTGGAATGACGCGTGAGCCGAAAAAAAAAAGCTATTCCTGCACCAGCTTTTGTGTCCATGTACACCACAGATACCGCGCATTTTGTTTCACGCGACTGCGACTGCCCATGTATTTTTTTTCCATCTCTACAGTGCTGGACGCTCGATCTCTCTATTAATTCTCTTTGCTGCGGGCTGTTTCCTTGCAGACCGATCTAGACGAGCAAGATGTTGTGGGGGAATTCAAGCGTGTCTAACTTGATTGCTTTCACACCCGGTGGTATCCGCATCCCGGGTGCCCTTATAGGCGTGGGACTTCTTCGTGGTCCCGCATATAGAGAACGAAGCTTCGTGATTTTTTTTTACCTTGTTCTTTTTGCTGTAAGGATGATGTGTTGATGTGGAGATTTCTTGTCACCACGCGCATTTACTGAATTTTTCAAGTGTTCCTTTGTGAAAGGTTCGTCGATACCGAGGGTTATACTAGAAATCGATGTACGTAGCCTAAGCAGGAAAAGGAATTCCCAATAATTTTGAATACATTTCGATGGTATCACGTGTTCTTGCTCCAAAATTAAGATACCTAGGCATACAAGGCAGCATAATCTTAAACCTACGCCGTCACCAAGCCTGTTCACCCTCCTGTCTGATAGGAAACCGATAGCCCCGCAGCTCTTAAGACGAACCTTTCACCTAAGTGTGTGATTTGCCCATGTGGTCACATGTCGAGAATATTATCGTATACAGTGATCTGCATCGAAGTGTGTTCGCAGTGTTTTGTTTTCCACTTTCTTTTACAATGCGTACTGCCTGTGAATTTATGAGCAATGGTATCGGTGCTTATTCTAACACTGGCGTGTTTTTCTTGCGTGTGCGTGTGTGCTTCGTTTTACAGGTGCTTTCCTGGTGCCATTTTTCATTAGCATCGTCCTCTGCGGTGTGCCCTTGTTTGTTATGGAAGTGTCTATCGGACAATACTTGAACACGGGAGGCATCGGCATCTGGAACCTGGTGCCCATGTTCAAAGGTACGTGCACCGTCGTATCGGTGCTAAAGTAATTATACCATTGCCGGCCCTATCACAAGTCAAACCTTACGCACTCCGTCTGCGAAGCCTGTGCACTGCACGTAAATGAACGAAGAGATAGGCGGGCGGAGGACAGATCTATCTATCTATCTATCTATCTATCTATCTATCTATCTATCTATCTATCTATCTATCTATCTATCTATCTATCTATCTATCTATCTATCTATCTATCTATCTATATAGATAGATAGATAGATATATCTATCTATATAGATATATATATATCTATATAGATATATATAGATATATAGATATATCTATATAGATAGATAGATATCTAGATAGATAGATAGATAGATAGATAGATAGATAGATAGATAGATAGATAGATAGATAGATAGATAGATAGATAGATAGATCTCGTAGGGCGAGCTTATGTTTTCTATGTCTTCTGTACTGTGTGCGACTGCCGCACAAGAAATATAAATAACAGGAAACAGGCTCTTTAACGAGACAGAGGTTCCCGCTCATGTAAGCGTGTGACACGCTAGGACGTTCACTGTACTCGCTTTTACAGTACTGTTCGCATGTATTGCTGAACAGCACACAGATTTATATTTACAAATTATTGTTGGACATGCATTGTTTAATGGGCATGACAAGCAAGGAGTTCAGCGCTATTTATGCGTCTGTGAACACACACACACACACACACACACACACACACACACCACACACACACACACACGTGTTGAAAAGATGAAATAAGAACTAGCCTCTTTTCCAAGATGGTTGTAAACACATGCGCGTCAATCAACAACGGAGACCAATCTGCTTGGGACATTAAATCAAACACCATGTTTAGTCATGTGGTACCTGTAAAGCGCTCGCTTCCATGTGACCATGAACCGGCGTTGCCCTTTTTCTATTATCTGCGAAACTCAACTCCCGTGCCCTAACGGTGGCCTGTCGCCGGAAGCCTCACAGACGCAAACTTCAGAGCTTCACTCACTGATCAGGCAGAACTCCTATGCGCCGGAAGTTGTGCGCAAGTACGACTTGCTAGGATGGTGCGCATCCGGCGGACGTGGAACGAGAGAAAATGACAAGCGTGTGTGTATGCAAGACGCAGCTCTGGTAGGAGACAAGCGACAAAAAAAAAGAAAACAAGACAAACAGAAAAGAGGCGGCAACGCTGGCTCGCAGCTTATCAAGCACGCAGGCGGAACATTTACAGAACTATTGCGTTTGTCGTATATATGCAGGATAACAAAAGAAAAAAAAAAGCTAACAACATGCGCAGATGTTCGACCCATTGTAATTTTACTCCTCCTCGGCCTGCAAAATAACGTCACATTTCTGCTTCGTTTTTAGGTCCGCCGTCTGCAGTTTTATGTCGGTGCGTCCATAGCCTCCTATGGCTATGGCGCGTCCTATGCTCAATAGTTCTGATTGTTTATATGGGACACTGCAGCACTAACGAATGGAAATCGTATGGCCGCTTTGCTCTTTGTAATAGGATGTAATAACTCATTCTAGAAGATTGTCACTATAATCTTATCAGCTTTGAATGGCGCTAGTGCTTATATGCGGCCTCACTGTCTGGCTCGAAATGTCACGCTATACGCAGTTCGACTAAAGGTGGAACTAGACAATGTAGGGGACAGCGTTCGTGAGATGTTACTCTGCATTACGGTGTTAAAGCCTTGCTTAACTGTCAAAGAGCGCTGACTTACTCAAATTCTGCCATCCTGGCTTGTAAGTGCTGGGCACTTTAGGGGCTCAGGCTGTCGGCGTCTAATGTCTCACGTCGTTGCGAAGCCTGTGCACTGCACGTAAATGAACGAAGAGATAGGCGGGCGGAGGACAGATCTATCTATCTACTATCTATCTATCTATCTATCTATCTATCTATCTATCTATCTATTATCTATCTATCTATCTATCTATCTATCTATATAGATAGATAGATATATCTATCTATATAGATAGATAGATATATCTATATAGATAGATAGATAGATAGATAGATATATCTATATAGATAGATAGATAGATAGATAGATAGATAGATAGATAGATAGATATATCTATCTATCTAGATAGATAGATAGATAGATAGATAGATAGATAGATAGATAGATAGATAGATAGATAGATAGATAGATAGATCTCGTAGGGCGAGCTTATGTTTTCTATGTCTTCTGTACTGTGTGCGACTGCTGCACAAGAAATATAAATAACAGGAAACAGGCTCTTTAACGAGACAGAGGTTCCCGCTCATGTAAGCGTGTGACACGCAAGGACATTCACTGTACTCGCTTTTACAGTACTGTTCGCATGTATTGCTGAACAGCACACAGATTTATATTTACAAATTATTGTTGCACATGCATTGTTTAATGGGCATGACAAGCAAGGAGTTCAGCGCTATTTATGCTTCTGTGAACACACATACACACACACACACACACGCACACGTGTTGAAAAGATGAAATAAGAACTAGCCTCTTTTCCAAGATGGTTGTAAACACATGCGCGTCAATCAACAGCGGAGACCAATCTGCTTGGGACATTAAATCAAACACCATATTTAGTCATGTGGTACCTGTAAAGCGCTCGCTTCCATGTGACCATGAACCGGCGTTGCCCTTTTTCTATTATCTGCGAAACTCAACTCCCGTGCCCTAACGGTGGCCTGTCGCCGGAAGCCTCACAGACGCAAACTTCAGAGCTTCACTCACTGATCAGGCAGAACTCCTATGCGCCGGAAGTTGTGCGCAAGTACGACTTGCTAGGATGGTGCGCATCCGGCGGACGTGGAACGAGAGAAAAAGACAAGCGTGTGTGTATGCAAGAACGCAGCTCTGGTAGGAGACAAAGCGACAAAAAAAGAAAACAAGACAAAGCAAGAAAGAGGCGGCAACGCTGGCTCGCAGCTTATCAAGCACGCAGGCGGAACATTTACAGAACTATTGCGTTTGTCGTATATATGCAGGATAACAAAAGAAAAAAAAAAGCTAACAACATGCGCAGATGTTCGACCCATTGTAATTTTACTCCTCCTCGGCCTGCAAAATAACGTCACATTTCTGCTTCGTTTTTTAGTCCGCCGTCTGCAGTTTTATGTCGGTGCGTCCATAGCCTCCTATGGCTATGGCGCGTCCTATGCTCAATAGTTCTGATTGTTTATATGGGACACTGCAGCACTAACGAATGGAAATCGTATGGCCGCTTTGCTCTTTGTAATAGGATGTAATAACTCATTCTAGAAGATTGTCAACTATAAATCTTATCAGCTTTGAATGGCGCTAGTGCTTATATGCGGCCTCACTGTCTGGCTCGAAATGTCACGCTATACGCAGTTCGACTAAAGGTGGAACTAGACAATGTAGGGGACAGCGTTCGTGAGATGTTACTCTGCATTACGGTGTTAAAGCCTTGCTTAACTGTCAAAGAGCGCTGACTTACTCAAATTCTGCCATCCTGGCTTGTAAGTGCTGGGCACTTTAGGGGCTCAGGCTGTCGGCGTCTAATGTCTCACGTCGTTGCCACGCTCAGAAAACACCAGTGGAAAGCGGGGCCTATGTGCCAATAACGGACCAAAGCCGCCTTATATAGATCCAGATTGAGAACTGTTAAGAGAAATCACATTAGTGTGACAAAATAAGAGATACGCATTAGCGGCAGTTACTCGCGTAAGGAGATCAAATTAAGCGAAAATAATTCGAAAACGACAGACGCAAGAGAAACACACTCGAAGCGCTTGCTACGCACTTCGTACAGCGTTCTCTGCAGTGGAACTGGCTTAGAAATTTTTGAGCCCCCTGCTCCTCCCTCCACTCTCTTCCTTTTATATGCCAATCAAGATACCCTCACAATATGACGGAAGAGTACTGTAATATAATATTTACTCTTAGGCCAGTTGGTCTTGATCCACATTTAGCCCAGTGAAGTAGCGTAACGCAGTTTAGTAATGCATTGAGCAATAGGACATTTAAGTTATACGTTAGGTCATGTACTGCCAAAGGCAGCAAGCTTTCGCTCCATTTAAAACGCGTGTGACACGCAACCCGCATGTCCCGGGCATGCATGTATACGCCACACGTGGTCTCAAGGTCACTGCTTCACGTGTGCACTTTCATACAGGGTCACGTGACACTTTCTGTGCCTCGCGCGGTGATGACGGGTTTTAACCAAAGCAATTTCCGAACTCTTTCACGGACACCTCGACACGACAGAAGACTTCTGCCTTAACAAAACCATTAGACTCTTGCGCTATCTTCATATTCTTTCCTTTCTAAAAAGTGTTTTAATTATTTCCATTCTGGCGCTAAGCACTGCTTGATATCACAGTTGACCCTACTAATATAGCGAAAGTGTCGCCCACAAATCATGGTCACGATAATGGCAGTCCTGTGCTTTCGTTCCTTGCTCTTATGGCACAGGTGTCGGGTTCGCGTCGATGACCATGATCGGGCTCAGCAACATCTACTACATCGTGCTCATCGCGTACACCCTGTACTACCTGGTCGCCTCGTTCCACAGCCCGCTGCCCTGGGAGCAGTGCGGCAACGAGTGGAACACCGAGCGCTGCCTCGGCATCCGCGAGAACACCTCCAGCCTCGCCGAGCGGAACCTCACGGCCGCACAGGCCGTCTCGTCCGTCAAGGAGTACTGGGAGTAAGCATGCCCACCACCACCACGTAGACCATCATCCCGCGCACACGGAGCGCACGCTTTTGTACCGTGTTATGCAGCTGTTACACCCGACGTCCCCTCAAAGAAGGGAGCCCGACTGTACTCCTTCCTAGAGCCAACAAAAACGGGGAAATCGGTAAAAACTTAGCTTGCGTGAATATCACTTTTTTACAGCGAAAGCTGTATATGGCTAGGAGAAACAAAAAAACCGCTCGGCATCTGTGTCACGAGCGGTCTCCATTGGCTGTGCTATCAGTTACGTCGTTCTGAGCGTCGTGCCCATGCTCGCGCGCCATTGGCTGGGCCGTGAGTGACGTCGTCCATCCCGTCGCACCGTGGCGCCGAGCACGCGCGCATCAGTTTCGGCTGAGAGCTTCCACATGGGTTAAGGCGGGCGGATCCTGCAAACCACGCCGCCGAGTTAGCTCGCGATGTCAAACGCTCGCAACCGTTGCGGGCAGAACAGCGTCGATGTGATGATTGCGGGAGCGCGTTCGCCGGGGCGAGCGCCCGCTTTCGGCGAGAGTTTCTCCAGCGGCACTTTGGCTTCGGGGCCGCACATTTCAGCTTCGCCGGTTGGAGTGCTTGGGCGGTGCTTTTTTCTTACTTTCTTTCTCTCTCTCTCTTTTTTTTTTTTTTTTTTGCTCTTAGCCGTGGAGCTGTTCAAGGCAGAGGCTGTGCCGCGAGTCGGATATCGTACCGGCTTGTCACGCTTGAGTAAAAGAGTACCCGCTTTTAGCTAAGTGCTGCGTGATATAGTGACTATGCGAAGGACAGTGTGCAAATTAAGTGTAGAAGATCGCTTAGCTCAAAGTCATGGGTTCAATCTCCACTGCCGCGGTTGCATTTTTCATTGCGCGGAATGGAAAGAAACAAAGAAAGGAGGAAAGGAAGAACCCGCTCTTTTTAGGGCTCAGGCCCACTGCTACATGATATGTAGCGGTTATGTGAAGGCCAATGTGCGACAGTGTGCAGAAGAGGTTTAGCTCGAGGTTGCGGATTCGATACCCGGGGAACGTTGCTTGACCCTCTCGTCGATTATGTCACGATGAACGATAAATGAACAGCTTTGCTGTTTTCACGGTTTTCGCGGCGTGGAGCATCCAATTTTGTCCAACGCAAGATTCCAACGAATGGTATAATAAAATAATTTCAAAGTGAAAGCGAATATTGTACTAGGTTCGGCATAACGGAGTGTAAGTTACAGCCTGTACAAAAAAAAGTTTTTAAACCATGCGTAGCCCGCACAACCTGCCCTAACACTTGCGAAAAAAGAAAAGAAAGAAGAGAAAAGAAAAAAAAAGTTCGGATGCATTTTCACCAAAAACTGTGGCTTCACGGCAGCGCGAATTTACCCTGTAAAGGTGGTTTCATGGCAGAGCGATGGCATTGTACAGTGAAACCACCTTTTCAGGCGACTTGCAAGCGTAAAATTTATGTATACTCAGGGAAAAAAAAAATAACATGCGTAGTTAACGTGGAACCGAGAAAAATGGTTGTTCTTTCGGTAATGTACACCTGCAATTTGGTGAACATTGCAAGTGCTCTGCATCATTGCCGCTTTACGCGCCTCAGTAGTGCTTCAAGGTATGAAATTGATGCTTATAGGACCAATAAACTGAGACTGAAACTGAAATATGTGAATCTCAGATTTAGTGCTAAGTACATTTATTTTAGAAATGTATGCCGAGCGCACTTTTATTAGTTCTCTTTCTTTTTCCCATCAGAGGCAGCCAGCTAGGTAGTTTGCTCCTAAGTCATCTACCTGCCTTGCGCGCATCAGTGCGGCTCCCTCTCTCTCGAAAAATTACTTCAAAAACATGAAACAATGGCATCATACCCCATATACAAACTTTAAAAAAGAAAAAAACTGCACCTTAAAGAAGTAGCCTGATTAGCATTATCCAAGGATGCAAGAGCAAGCCAAGTGCCGGCCGACAGTTAATGAATATGCTTTAGGAATGTAAAGAATTCTCAGTAAATACCTCTCTCCCTCAGTTAAGAATCTGCTAGCAGCTAGAATAATGTGTAGCTGACCAGGGGAGCCAGTTATACATGTCACAAAGTGATGGTGAAATGGTGATGCTAGCCCCTGGCAACCTTATGTTTTTTTCTTGGCAACCCCGATTCCCCTCTGTATGGGGGTGATTACAGAAAATAAAAAACAATAGAAAAATATAAATGCCTCATGAAATGTCAAGATTAGAAATGAGGTAGATGTGATATCAGAACATAAGTTCAGTGCCGATGAGAGTCATTTAACTACCAGGGTAACTAATGAATATTAATTAAATGGAGGTAGGTGCATATCACATTGGGTTTGTGGGTATGAGGCACAGGCGAGACAGGGGGAAAAAAAGAACACTAAACATTAAGAACTAAATGTGTCCGATATCTGCGCAAACTCCACATAAAGTCCACCAAAACACTATGTGCTAGTGCCCTTTCTGATGCCTCAGTTAAGAAGTGCGACATTAAATGCTTTTTCTTTTGATTTTAGGAACAATGTTCTTGGCATCACCAATGGCTTGGAGGAAGTCGGCTCTTTGAGACCTGAGCTTGCCCTCTACCTACTCTTGGCATGGTTCCTTGTGTACATAGTCATCTGGAGAGGACTTCATCAAAGTGGCAAGGTGAGCTTCTATTCGAACGTGTCCCTTGAAGGCCTTAAAGGGAACATAGCAGTTTTTGAACATAGCAAGAACATGCTGCCAATAAATCATAAAGGCTCCTCAGAAAATGTCTCCCAAATACTGCACTGCATGCACCAGGCAATTAGCAATTTGGTTTCAATATACACATAGAAAACGCTTGCTTTTCTTCCAACAAATCATGTCACTGGACACACACGGACTACATAGGTAATCAAGGAACCACCATTGGCCGATTCATGGATGCAGTTACTGTATGGACCATGAGGCGGCACTAGGTTCCTACAGCGACTCAAGCAGCATGAGTGTCGTCAGGGTCACTGCAGGAAAGTGAACGTGCTGAGACGATGGAACTCCTCTTAAACTTGATGCTGTAATTCCACCAATATCTAGCGAATTTGAAAATTTCTTGTAGCAGGCGATTCGTGAGGCAATAAGCTCCTTAAGTGATTTCACTTAAGGGTTACTTGGACAAGTGTTACAGAGCTTGTTAATACAGAACACTTTTATTCTACTGTCTCAAATGTGTTCTGACGTCACCATCGGAATGCAATGTGTGGTCTGTTTTTATGAAGTTAAGTCATGCTGACATACGAGTATACACGTATGAGCTCGTACACTACATTTAATCATGTGACAAAGCAGTTCAAGGGCAAGAACCTTTACAAGTAAGTGTACATTGCAAATGTAAACATGGACAAACACAGAAAATTTTCAGGAAGTTGCATGGACCAAGCAAGACGTTTGATCGGCCAATTCCGAATTCAGCTACGTTTAGTGAAGCCATTTCCACAGTCTGACAAATTTTTCCATTCTGTTGTCATGCCATGTGTAATTATCATCCTTGTGCTTTCGTGCATCATTATTAGTGATCCTATTGATAATCCCTCATACCATTGTTATCCTTTTCTTTATTACTCTGGCAGCAATGTTGTTGGCCTGTGGTTTACAGTGTTTACTCATAATTAAAGCTTCATACAAAGTTTGGAGCATTGTATCTAGTGAAGGAGGTGTGAGGCTGTCATGATAAATAAGCTTGGAGCCACGGCAGTGGCTGGAGTATGCTGTCACTGGCTTATTATTTTTCAGTAATTATGTAGGCTGATCCTGTTGCTTGCCTTGCAGCCGTAAAAGTTTTATTAACTGTTTTTCGAATTTGAGATGGCACAAGTGTACTTGAGGTGTGGCTCAATATAGTTCAGCATATTCCTCCTTGAAGAAGGTCCCATGAAATTAGAAGGCAGCTTATTTACACCAGTGCAGCAGAGCTCGCAGCATCTTAAGTTGTGTCTGGTATGTAAACTTCCAAACATGTGCGCACGCTGAACTGTGTTCATCATTACACGGGCAGCAACCTCTGTGCCACTGCGCTGTATGCTTAGCTGTCGCTGAATTTCTGAGCCCCACGTGTAATGTGTTTGCAGCGCTAAAGGCACCAACCTTTTTTTGGCGCAATAATATTGGTTATACAAAAACAATTTTTGAGGCAGTTAAAATGAATCAGTGAGATGTGATTGCTAGACTTCTTCTTAATGAAGTGCAATAAAGAATTGCAAGCACGACTCTCATACAGTGACACCATTATGGTGCCTTGTATTAACCATGTCTTTTCGCCATGTTGCACATTACAGATTATTTGGTGCACAGCGCTTTTCCCATATCTTATTCTCTTCATCCTGTTCATCCGTGGAGTGACATTGGAAGGTGCCTCTGAAGGACTACTCTACTATCTACGCCCGGACTGGAGCAAGCTCAGAGATCCAAGGGTGAGCCAAGAATCCTCCCACAGGAAACATTCGTTACAACTAAGTTCATCCGGCATGCAGATAACTTTGTTAGATTGAGCACTTTGTTTTTAATGTACATGCATCCGTAACAGTGTGTCACCGGTAATACTATGTCCTTTATTTATTTCATTAGGATATATTATTCCATTATATATTTATATTCATTACCTTGAGACTCACCTTTGTGTCCTGCAGAGGCCTGGATTTTGCTTTTGTTGTGAGTTTCCAGCTTAAAGAAACAAAGAAAATAAAGAAAGCAGGCGATGAATATAAAAATGGATTGAGTTACATTATGTATACACATACCTTTCTGGAATCAACCATTTCCTTGCAGTGCCTCAAGTTTTCTGCAATGTTTGAGTTGTTTTGCAAGGATGCTTTGAACGAGAGCACTTCTATATTGTTCCACCTAGAATGACTTGAGTCACAAGTAAAAATATATATTTATTCATGAACCGTTACTATAAAAGAAAATATAGCACTCTTTTCAGACACTGCATGCGCATGTCAGCAGTGGAATATCTCCAGAGCAGATGGAGAGGATGAAAATGCTGTTTAATGTAACTGGCACACATAAAATAAAATAGTATGTGTCTCTCCTTTTGCCTGATGTTTTACTGTGCTGATTTATTGGCACACAATATTTCGGTCGCTGTTTTGATTTGATTACATGAGTTGAATAAACCTTGCTAAATAAAAAGAAAATCTAGCTGTGAAAGATGTTATAAACAACTGCGCTCTTTGCAATGCTTCAATATAAATTTTGCCATAAAATAAAAGCAGCAAGAAAGAAAATGTGAAATAATGGTGCAAGTAAGACAGTCATGAACATCCAAAATTGGCATGGTAAAATCATAAAAGTTGCTAACTGTGTTGCTACATATGACACGGTTGTTAGTGAGGTGGATTCTTCACCAACATAATATGCTTCACTAAAGAATCACTGAAAGCGCAACACGCTCGCAGTAAAATAGCAGCACATTTCATGCACACTTTCCTAGGCTCTTATAGTAGCCACTGGGTACTTTTCGATGTAGTTTGCACATGGGAAAACATGTGCACGCATTCAAGGGCATGTATCTGGCCAATTACAATTGCTTATTATCGTTATGCACACTGTTTGTCAGCATTCTGCATACATGTACAGGATGCATATGTTGTGTTGACGTGTGAGTGGCCTCTGCTGTCAAGGTGTGATGAACTTTGAAAAGAGGATGACAAGCGTTGACAGGTCAATTTGTCACTGTGTCACCTCTCCATTCTTGCGCGCAGGTGTGGATCGCCGCTGGGACGCAGGTGTTGTTCTCGTACGGCATTGGCATTGGTGCCAATGTAGCGCTCGGCAGTTACAACAAGTATAACCACAACTTTTACAGGTTAGTGCCGATGATGAAGCTTACGAAATAGAACAGCTACACTACTCAAAATGCTGAGGCATAAACATGAAGATTGGGGAAAAGGCTTCCATTAGTGAGCAGTCTCTCACTCTTTCCATTAAAGAATTTCCCTACACTTATTAGTCATGATTATTCTGTTAACTCATGCTGTGAATTTGCAAGATTTCCTGTGTTAATAATTTTATAAAAAAATTTTTATTATTCAAGCATTTCTAGTTCCTTGTTGAGCTGTGTTGGCATTGTGCTTGCAGCTTCACCTGAATAAATGCACTGTCATTGTGTTTGTCATTTGCAGGGATTCCATGATCGTGTGCACAATATGCAGTGGAACAAGTCTCTTTGCTGGCTTGGTCATATTTTCAGTTCTTGGTCACATGGCCCACATACAAGACAAGGATGTTTCGGAAGTGGCACGATCAGGTAGCCATCATGTTGCATATTTGTCCCATTTTCTTCCTTGGTAACAACTGGCATGTATCTTGATGCTATTTGTTTGCAGAACAGCAACGTTACAAGCACCTACATTTACTAGTTCTTCAACCTGTAGAATAACAAGTGAGACTGTGGAAAAATTGCAGAGTATTAAAATTAAAGGTTTAGATCTGCCAGAGGGTAGTAGTGGGCAGTGTAGACTAAGAGGTGTAGTTGATGTTCTGTTTGAGATCAGTGGGACAAAATGTGTGCGGACAGGTTGTGTAATGCATAAAGTATACCGCCAGTGGGGTATTTTAAAGCAGTATAATGCCTGCTATGATAAGGAACGTGTCATGAAAAATGTCAGATGATGCATTAATGTTGAAAAATTTTTGGGCGTGAAGCGGGAGACAACAGGTAGTATGACAGGTGTAACTAAACACTTCTTTTCGAGTGCGCCATTCAACAAAACACATTTCATCAGCTTTAGATGACTACATGAAGCGCGAAAAACACCGAGCTACTTGTATTGAAGCTTCCTGAATATTGTCGCTATGTAGCAGTGATGCCTTCTGTAATGAAATTACGTCTGTGATGCAAACAGTGGTGCACATTTTGCAATTTATGCTAGTGTGACTAGTTGTGACGATATGTATGATGAGTTGTCTGTACAGTAGTAAGCAGCCAGAGCGTTGAACCGGTGGACCATGTTTGCACCGCTGAATGCTTATGCTCATCGTTGTGGATGTATTAGCTTGAATACTACCTGCATTTTCTGGGACAAACATTCATCCAACAAGCAGTTAAATTTCATCAGTCAACACTAGATTGTGGTAACATGATGATGAGTTGCTCCGTCCACTCAGCTGCCGGTGTGCTTCACTTGCAGGGCCTGGCCTAGCGTTCTTGGCCTACCCCGAGATGGTGGTGCAGTTACCCTTTGCGCCAGTTTGGGCAGTACTTTTCTTCCTCATGCTCATCGTTCTGGGCATTGACAGCCAGTTCTGCACTGTTGAGGCTCTTGTGACGGGTCTGGTGGATGAGTTTGCCTCTACACTGAGACCATACCGCCGCCTGTTCACTTTGAGCGTCGTCGTCGTGCAGTTCCTGCTGGGTCTGCCCTTGGTAACTCAGGTAAGAGGATAGTGGCACATTGACAAATGCGATAACTCATTGCAGTCCTGCTCTGTGCATGTTGCCCTCTCCAAGACTTGTTACAAGAACAACCACATAACAAGACCGGCGAGCATTAAAGGGGCTCTTCAACACTTTTAACTAAGTCAGAAAGCAGTGTCGATCAATTGTGGGTGCTCCTGCGAACATGTGAACCACACATTACTGCACTGCACACGCCAAGGAATTGGGGATTCACACTTTTGTTTCAAACACGGCTGGAAGGAGCCCGCTCTTCTTTCAACATATGACGTCACATGAGGCATCAACTAAGTCGCTTGAGGCAGAAATAGCATTGAACAATATCATGGTCACAGAAAGATCATCTGCTATGCTTTAGTTCCTCATTTTGAATTCCTACAAATAAAGAAAATGTGCATATCTCTCTTAAAGAGCAATGGAAAAAGTCAGATGACTTAGCGCCATGTGTGACGTCATGTGCTGAAGGAAGAACGGGCATTTTCCAGCTGTGTTTGAAACTGAATTGTACTAAATTCCCTGGTGTGCCCAGTGCAATAACAGTCGACTCAAATATTCACAGGAACCTCCACGAGTGATTAGCACCGTTTTCAGGCTATGCTCAAATAGTGTTGGAGGGCCTCTTTAGTGCCAGTATCTTGTGAACATTCTTTTTAAATGTCCCACACGTAACAGTTTCTACGGGTTCCAGGGTGGTGTAAGAGACATCTAAGCAGTGGAGACCAGGAATAAACTGCACACCCACGTTTTTTAATTATTTGAGGCAGTCCTTATTAGTGCAAGCTTAGTGCTCCTCTTTGCATGAGGCTTACACTGAGAATTGTCTGCTAGGGGTGTGCCCTTATTCGAAACCTCGTAGTTTCAAACTGACTAGTGTCCTATTCGATTCGGCTTTTGAATCAAATAGCCGTTATTGAAAAACCTGAATATTTTTTGAACAGTTTATGAATATTTCAGTATGTTGATTGCACCAAAATAAACAAAAAATTATCAAAAATATACGATTAAGTTCATCTTTGCTGGCATATTATAAGCAGTACACATGCTAGTTTTTTGTAATAAAGCAGACTACCATATTTACACAACTGTAGGACAACTCGATAAAACCCACCCAAAAAGAATATTGAGTCAAAAGAAAAAGACTGGTGGTATAGTTTCAGTTTTGATTGTAAGTACACTCCCAACTTTGCATTTCAATGTATTTAACAAAATGGGTCGACTTATAATTGTGTAAATGTGCTACCTTGCTTTGGGAAAGTGGCTTCACTGGCTATACAATAATCATACGTCATTTCTGAACAGTTCTCTCGATGCAAAGCATTCTCCAGGTGCTCTAATTATGCTTTTAAAGTACCTAAGAGTCCTTATCTATCATTTAAAAGATGTAAAGTCGAAAGCCAGGTGCTGAATCTGGACGTGAACCCAAAAACCCACACCATCGGTTTTTGAGTTTAATCATCTTTTGCCGAGTTTGAGTCATGCTCATGAATGATATTTCTACCACCATCATTTAGTGTTTCCTTCTCTTCAGTATCAGTGTGCAAAAGCATCCTGCAGAGAGCTTTTTATTTACTTTGTATTGCCGCAGTCACATTGGTATTTAATCTGTTCTGCAGGGAGGAATGTACATCTTCCAGCTGATGGACTTTTTCTCGGCTAGCGGCGTCTCCCTGCTGACTGTCGTCTTCTTTGAGATTGTCGGCTTTGCCTGGATATATGGTAGGCTTGCGCTCATGAACACAGTTTCAAGATGACATGTTGCCATCTAGTTCCCAAGAGTCGCCTGAATCCACTCGTACATGGCTTTCCCTAACTCTCTTGCAGGTGCAAAAAGGATCTACGCCAACATCAAGGACATGGTAGGCTTCATGCCAAACAAGTACTTCTTCTTCTGCTGGGTTTTTGCAGCTCCCTGTGTGATTGTGGTAAGTACATTCTTCAATGAGTGTATTACATATGTAAATCGGTAATGCTGACACCATTGCCCTGTACAAGCACTGTTTATAAAATTCCTGCAGTAAGAATGTGTCAGTGTTGCTTTCATTTTCCAATCTCTTTTAAAATTATATTTGCCTTACTTGTTCTCTTGTTCAGGTGCGTGCCCTAAGGACTTTTTAACTGGTGCGACATAAACATGTTTGCTACTTAAGGATAGCACTCTTTCCCATCTTCATCTTGAATTGTCCTTCTCGTGCTAATGGTTGTCATGACTCTGGACTAACTAACTATCCCATCAATTCATTTTCCTGGACCATCTAATACTTCACATTGAATGATTATAATGGTATAATGTAGTATGGTTTTGCCATCTATGATCAGTGCTTGGAACTACCCTGAACTATAAGTAGCACAAATAATTCAACACATTCACAAAAGATGGTATACATAGGACAAGCGCCTTTAGGGCATACAGCCTCTTGTGAATGCGCCAAATCATTTGTACTACCACATATTGTTCCAATTATGTCTAACCCACTAGGCCATTAACAAGTTATACATGGAACACTAAACAATTATGTGAAACATTTATTTTATGTAAGTTACAGTTGACAGGCCGTGATTATTCAAAACAATTTTTTGCGTAATTGTGAGGACAGCCACAGCTTGTTACAAACTTTAAGGAAGTTGAGAATTCTTAAGGAATAAGATCAGCAAGCTTGGAAGCATGGAGGAATAAAATAGCTGAGAGGGCATCACATGACAATGTTGAAGCCTGATCATAAAGGATTTAGGGAGGGAATCATGGGAAATAGGCCCTGGTCATGTGACAGGCAAGCAGTAAACATGTGTGATCAGGCATCACTAAAAGCGACCTTGTACCAAACAACCTCGAGTGGTTTGACAACTACGCGAGCCTAATTCTACCCCAGAGGCACCGTACACATGGCATCAGGGTAGCCTGGCTTGCCAAGACTAGTGGGATCTCGTGACACTGCCTCGTAGCATTTTTTTTACTTCCTTCATGCTTGGAAGCCAGGTCACCATTGCTTGCTTTGAGTTGGTCACCATCTTTCCGAGTCCTACAGGCTGGGGCTACACTTACTGCAGCCAGTTGACGGCTGAAATGAACATCCCTTAGCAGTTGTGGTGCTTCGGCATAATCACACTTGTATACATGAAGATGTGTAGTGTTGTGTGTAAGACATGAAAAAGAAAGGACACGATGACACCCACAGAGCACAAGCCATCAACAGTTTACTGATGGGAGTAACATGACCTTTTATACATTTCCACGACAACATTGTCCATGACAACAGAGCGAATTTACAACAAGAAAACAGTACCGTACACGTGGCGTGCTACTGAGATATGCTAGTTTGGATAGTGTGATGGAAGCGGCGCTAACACACCTGTTTTCTTGACTTGTGATGTAATGAGCCTTGATAATGAGGTGTGTCAGGAACATGGCACCTTTTATGCGAAATGTACTGAGGGGGTAGTCTATCAGATACCTTTAACAGTGTAACTGTTTTTATATTGGACAAACCGGACTTTGCACCAACGACTGGCTGCGTAAATACACCAACAGCGCAAAAAACAAGACAGGAGGCTGGCTGGCACTCCACTGTGACAAGTGTGGTTGTAAACCTAAGTTTTATTCGTGCATAACGTTAGCGAGAACCAAGAATAAAATGACACGCCGCATTGTCAAGGCTCATGACATGAGAAGTCAAGAAGACAGGTGTGTTAGCACTGCTTCCATCATGCTATACAAGAAGGAACTAGCATATCTCAATGTTCCATGTGTATGGTAATGCTTTCTTGTTGTAAATTACTCTGCTGTTATGTGCAGTGTTGTTGTGGCAATATATAAAAGGTCACGTTACTCCCATCAATAAACTCTTGATAGTTTGCGCTCTGTGTGTGTGTGTTACTGTGTCTTTTCTTTGTCCCCAGTCTTATGCGGAACACTACATATCTTCATACATAACCAACAAGCCCAAGTGGAAACCCTCTTGTATACATGTTCTCGCAAAAATTATGGTTAACTCTATGTGGAGGATGAATATGCAAGTGACATACTGTGTAGTCGGCACCGCAACTTGTTCGAAGGTTTATCTACCTAGGCATGGAAATGGTCAAGCTTTTGCTCTCACGCAGGGAATGCTGGTGTTTTACATAGCTGTGCCTGAGCCAGTGACATACTCGGACCACTACGTCTACCCTTGGTGGGGCGAGATGGTCGGTTGGGGCATGGCTCTTGCTTCCATCATCTGGATTCCTACCTATGCCATTTACTACCTCTGGAACAGCTCAGGAACCCTCTTGGAGGTAGGTGCCCTTCTTCAAGTGTCTCACTTCCTGCATCGATGAACAGATCGCTAAAAACGATTTAGAACAGGGAATGCCGCAGGAGCCGATGTTTCAACAAGTGGACTTGTCTTCGTCAGGACAGCGACTGCCTTCTCCAGCATTCGTTTATGTAAGCCATTGCAAGCTCTCCCTCGTCCCCAGAAGGGGAGGAGAAGAAGAGCGGCACTTCTGGGGACGGGAGAGAGCTTGCAATGGCTTACATAAACGAACACTGGAGAAGGCAGTTGCTCTCCTGACGAAAACAAGTCCACTTGTCGAAACGTTGGCTCCTGCGACATTCCCTGTTCTACATCGTTTTTAGCGGTCTGTTCATCGATTCAAGCCTCCACCCCTGAGCTTCTCTTCTAGTTTCTCACTTCCTGCAGTTACGCGTACATATATGTGGCTTAGTTGACACTGATAGATGGCTGTGGGATGCCTATTGCAATGTAAAAAAGAAAGGAATTGTAATGTGATTAGTTTTGGAAAGGACTGAATTTTGACAGACAAAGCACTTTTCTTTTGCAATTTGTTTGCCAGTAATATTAATATCGTAGCAAAGTTACTAGTAAAGGAAGGAAAGGCCAAGCAACACCACCATCTGCTTGTTTGTGCATTGTCATTGGATTCAAAGTATATATTCATATTCTTAGCACTGTCATGCAGTAACTGTTCTGAAAGATGAGTGCATTGTTTCCTTACCCTAGAATGTAGTTTACTAATTAGAGTTACGTGCATAGCAAAATTTCGAGTGTGAATTCGAATAATAATAATTGAGTGTGAATTGAATGGAATACTTTCTGAATAATACCATGTCACAAGGAAATGTACTGCTAAACACGGGCAAACGTAATTTGTAAAAAAGGAACAGTCAAGTCCTAAAGAATAGTCCAACAAAGAACTCGGCAAACTTCGCCACTGTGCACAAGTGTTAGCTTCATCGCAATACACGAATGCCAACTTCATCGCAGTACACGAGTGTTAGCTTCACCTCAGCGCAGGGGTGTTAACTTCGCTGCTGTACATGAGTGCTAACTTCGCCGCCGTACATGGATGTTAGCTTCGCTGTAGCATGCAGGTGTTAGCTTCGCCGCAGTACATCAGTGTTAACTTCGCTGCAACATACGAGTGTTACCTTTGCTGCAGTAAAGTTATACAGTGAAGCGTACTATGTGTGGGAATGGGCCAGTTGTCACGAGACATAGCATGTTTTGCCCCTTAATTACTAACCTTGAATAGTTCAAATAATAAAAGTTAAGTGCAAATATAATATAGAAAACGTCACCCAAATGTTATTTAGAATTTTGAATATCCACACGCCCCTATTAATAAAACCTTTATGCATCAATAACAGCTGCACTTGAACAAGGAGTTTTGAGTATTGACCTCGTGGGTGAACTTGTGCGGGGGACCTTAATTTGACAGTGCCATTTGAGCTTCATCATTCTGATCTTTCATGGTTCACCCATCAACCCTTACTGTAATATAGTGGCTTTTATTGAAATGTGTAATTTAATAGTGCACCACAACTTATTTATCACTTCTGTGTTTCTTCCAGCCTACACCTCTATGAGACTCACAAAATCAGTTCAACTACTAGCTACAGCCATTTGTAACTTTGTTATCTTGTTTTTTGTTTTTTTACATAGACAGCCGAAATAAACTTACCGCTTGCATGTGTACTGCCTTTTAAGATATCGTACTGACAAATTTCCATATTCCCCACATGTTGTACAGATAAATGGGGATGAATTGTGCAAGAGAGCAGCAAAGAGAGAGCGGGTGCCCGTTAAATCTGAGAAGGAAGTCTGCGAAATTCTCAGGTAGTCCACAAGCCAGTTTGAAATCGCCCACATTAATTAACTGAAGTTTGAAAATCGTGTGCCTTGACATGACAACATATGCCCACGAAGCAAGCAATGTGACATCCATCCATCTAAAGTGCTACCACCTGAAAGCAAGAAAACCCGCGTCATTGCACGAGGTCGTGCTGCGATGTCATGTCCTATGTGATGTGGATGTTGAAATACAGTAGTATCTGGTTATAACGAACCCAGATATAACGAACTATCGGATATAACGAAGTAATCGCAATTCCCCTTGAAATTCCTATAGATGAAATTGATATTGGTTATAACAAACTAATGGTTATAACGAAGTCATTACTGTACCCCCTTCAACTTCGTTATAACGAGGTTTTACTGTAGTAACCACACCCTGACATGCTGTGCCTTTGCGTTCACTGCAAGTAAACAGAGTGAGGTGCCTCTAACTTCTTTTTTTTTTTTTTATATGCAGCGCATCAAGAAAGGCGTAACCCCTCAAGTTGTGCCTCGCAAGGTCCAGGAGGGAAGCCCCACTTCCGACGAGAGCCTGGCCTTAGAGCCGCCCACCAACATAGTGCGAGTGCTGCTTCAGGAAAAGTCCTGATCACTGTCACCGCAACCACCAATGCTCGGTCTGAACTTCAGTTGACTTGTTTTACGGCAACCCGGTGTGCAAAACGCGGGGTCGAATGCCGGTTTGGCGAAACTCGACGGTGTTCGTTTCTCTGCCTGTTGGTTCGGCGAGAACAGGCCGTCCTCCCTCCCCCCTCTCTCTCTCTCTCCACATTATCCTCTTTTACTGTCCTTAATTTCTCCCACCTCATATTCGCCAAACACGTGCAAGGGATACCAAATACCGGTTCGCGGCCCGTCTCTGTCCTTTCAATGAAGCGGCACACGCATGCTTCAAGTAAGGGCCGCTCGTGCCCAGGGCGCAGCGAAAAAGAGACGTTTACATCACTCGCTGCTGTAGGCAATTTCAACTGACTGTCATTGACAGTTGTAGGATGACCTGTCCCACAGTTAGTATGTAGGTGTAGGAAGCCCGTCGTCTCTGCCACAGTTAGTGTGGTGTGACAGAAGGCGGTAGAATGAATAACGCAGCTGATTAGCATAAAATGACACCTGGCAACCCTTGTGGCTGTTTGGTGAAACGTGCAGCATGTCGCAGCGCTGTTTGCTGTGATGCTGCTTATTGGGAAAAAAAGATGTCTGCAATGATTAACCAAATTGTTTGTCTCATTCAAACATTGTGCTGTGAATTGTTTTCCTTGTGTGAATATTCGTGGCAAGGGCTTATCAAGGATAGTGAAAGATAATAGCCACAGTGGAAGTTACTGCAGTCTGTGAAGCTGTCTTGTTGAAATTAGACACTGCACTTGCCGCCATTCCTAGCATTGTTGTCGTGTGTCACAACTTTGAAAACAATGCTCGTCTTCCATGAATGTGACTGAATGAATTTCTTACAATGTTGAAAAAGAGGTATGCGGTATGACGTGCATTTGATGGTGTCCACAACAAAGAGCAAATGGATTTCCTCCTGCCCAATGGTAATGTCATCACAGTTATTGTGAAACTGTGAGTGTGCCGATATCAGAGAGAAAACTACTGCAATCTATCAAGTGGTCTCGTTTTTCATGACAGTAGCTAGTTGGGGATTGCTTTGGACTTCCAGTTGTGAATGTGATAACACAGCATTGACAGAAGAGATTGCGTTGGTGACGTGGCACATTAAATGTGCTTGTGGTCGAGAAGACAAGGCACAGTAATTGTTGCAACGTATGCAATGCTTGGTATCATCCAGACCTGAAGCAGTGATAAAAGGAGCCCAGAAAGAGTTATCCTCGTAAGAGCACCAACCTCACTTTTCTTGTCAAGGTGCTTGGAGAAGAGAAGTTATGAGTTCCATTCCACTCGCAGGCAGGACTCTGGTCTAGCAATGAGAATGTCAATAATTTTATAATGTGCCGTGGCATAATTTTGTCATTTCGCTTCCCCATAAACTGAAATACATTTGCACAACTTCCCGGAAGTCCGTGGAAGTGTTGAAATCCTAAATCAAGCATTCATTTTTGTTGACATTTTTTAATATTGTAATGACGCAGGACATCGAAACGTTTTCCAAACACCCTGAGATGCTGACTTTTATCTGCCATTCCTTAAGTGAATCTGCAAAGGTGTCTAGTGTGAATTATGCTAGTGATAGCACATGTTACGTGATACTTTTTGTTTCATGCATGGAACACTTGTGTTAGTAAGCAAAAAAGAGAGCTTGAGATTTAGTCGTCATTGGACTCATAGACAATGAGCACTGCTGCTGACTTACATGTGAAGTTTCCGTCAGCAATAAAATTATTCAACACTGTTTCAGGACCTTGCATAGTGTAACCAACAATGCAACATTTCACCACATTGCTCAAACTGTGTTAAAGATAACCCATGTGATAATTTGGATGTTACGTCAGACTCACATTCAGTGGTGAAAATGCATAATTACTGGACTTTTTTATGCTCTGCCACTCGTGTCCTGCGGAGAAAGTGTATATAGTGTGTATAGAATATGGCACGTACCATACTCATCGTGCCAAAACTGTGTCACTTGTTTGTGAAATGGGCTCTTTTAAATGCATGAACATGTAAAAAGAATGTGAAATGTTTCGTTTGCGCTGTGTTTGGTGCACATCCTGTCAATGAGAGTCAAAATCATGCCCCACATTTTGTAGATCCTTCATCATGCAGTCACTCGCGGTTGCATATATGTGAAACAATACAGTGCGGCTCGCACAAGTAGGCATAACATACGACTGGTTCACTTTAACGCGTGCATGTTGCAAACTAAGTCGAACTGATTCAAACCTGGACACATCCTGATAGTAAGTTCCGTCACTAGTGCCATATCTGTTAATCATGAATATGTACACTTAAGGTGCATTTGCATTCTTACAACTAAATAAGTAACATCAAGGAGCATACATGTTTTCAGCATAAACACGGTATATGAACACAAAGAGTGCAGCATTTATGTGAATTAACCAAAACATTTACATGAAGACTCAGTCAAACAGCAACAAAACGAGGCGATGCTGAATTCACTGCAAAGAAGACCATATGCTTCAATCATATCTAGTTCCTGAGTAGACAGAATATATTTTATACTGCTGAGCACAAAATCATGGTGGCAGCATTTCAGGAGGAACAGATTGCAGCAATGCTTGTGTGCTTACATTACGGACATGCTAGATAACCTCATATGCTTCAAGTTAATCACGAACCAAGGTATCAATGTAATGATATGAACCAGGTAGCACTGCTAGTGCTTTCTCTAACTGTCATGGCTCAGCACAAAGAACAAGACAGGCACAGACAGAGATGAGTGTTTTTTGTGTCTGCCGCATTACCTGAAGTCGCTATAGTCAGAATGCAAGACTAACTGATCATAAGATGCTCAGGAAAGCTCCATAAATTGATTTGATTGAATTGCGTGTTAAAAGGAAAAGCTACCACCAGTACTGCTTCGGCAGAGTTCAGGATAAATATGCTTGCAAGATTGGTTCACCAAGAATACAGGCTGCTCCAACAACAGAATAGGCAATAAAACTGCACAGCGCTTATGAGCACAGCAAATTAGTTGATTTTGTTTTGTCCTCAATATTTTCATCTATATGACGTACTGCAAAAACAATGTCGATAGAAATATGTGCTTGGTTAACGCACTGATTCCTTTCAATTTTCTCAATTGCTTTTTCTTGCATGTTTTCGGGCGTCCAAGTGCCACACTCACTATCTTGTTACAATCAGCCTGTTGCATGAAGGTAGCTGTATGTATCATTGCATTATTTACTGGCCACAGCTGTATCAAAGTGACAATTGTCTCCTGTAATTTGCAAGTGTCACTACTTTCGTGTGTTAGCTACAAGGGTATCTTACCTATATCATTACGAAGCAGCACATTTGATTTTGACTGAACTTGGGAATTTTCATGCATGTGCATTTAACCTCGCACTGCCAAATTGACGAATTACGTTATGTCTGTGAATATTCGAGGCTCACGAGGTTGGCTCTCCTTGTACATTTGCTGTTGTTAGATTTGTAGATGCCGCCTTCACTGACCTCTCTTGAAACTTCCACCTCTACTTTTGTAACACTTATCATTGCTTCATATGCTCTTTTTCTTTTGCTCTTGTTATTTCATCATGCAGCAAGAAATAACCTCAGAAAATATTTTAAAAGAATGTTGTTTGTTGAATTCCTTTGTGTAAAATGCTTACAGCAAACAAACAATAGGGCTGCACAAATGAATTTCTTCTACATGCATAGCTTGTTCACATTAAATTATTCAGTTTCTTTTGCCCTGGCTCAACTTGATACGAACAGTTACGTGCATATTGTGGGACTTAGAATTCCAACTGATGTTTTTCTACTCGGTCATAGCACATGCCTAAACTGCTCGCTGGTAAAACGTTTTCTGTTAGATGTGGACCTTCAGCACCCACAGCATTTAAATCAACAATGAAATACAATAACCTAAGATTCTCTTACATGAACTGCTGCAATACTAGTTGTGGCATCGAAGAAGCAACCCGATGCTTGGAACAAACACGCTGATGTTTGAATGAAAGTAGTACACTACAGTGAAGTCTTGCTACATGCTTGCCTCAGTGCTTCGTAAAAGCCCTAAAGTGAGCACGTTGTACATATTGCATCTGTACATATGTCATACATGTACCTGTTCACACCTTAGTATTTCACATGTATCAGACAGGGACAGTGCCTTGGATGTACTCGACAAGAGAGAAAAGTAAACACAAACAATGTTGAAGTATTTTGGTAAAAAAAGAAAAAGAAAATGAGGACATAACAACTTTTTAGGCCATTTGCCGTCTGCAAAAAATGTTTGAAGTGTGAGTGGTGCTCGCAGAGCTTTGCTGACAGTAGCATTAGAAAACATGGCTGTTAACGGCATAGAAAGCGTTGCGCTGTATTCTGGAATGATTATTTTCTTCTTTAAATTCGTCTCCCTTGATGTCATGGCATTGCACAGGCGATGCCCACGTCAACCAAATGATTGAAGGAGTGATAAAGAAAGATTATCAGAGAGCAAATAATTTCTCTTAATATACAGCCCCACGAGCACCTCCACTGCAGTAGTCGCCGGTCGGCTGTTTAACTGCCTGCGGAGAACAGTGATGAAGTTTGTGTTTGTGCATTTACAGTCATATTCCAAGTGATTGCCCATGCCCAAGATTCGGTGCTTCCTTTATACCTACGAATGCTGATTTCGTAAAGTAAAGACGCCGATTTCAACTCTCTGAAAAATGCACAATTCCATATGTATGAATGAGCGCAGAGGCCGACGCACTTTATTTGTCAACCTGTTCGTTCACTTGTCAACGTAAAAATGTATGCACCATGTGCATGCAAGCTGGATTACTGGTTAGTGACACTGCTGCAATGGCACCGCCTCAAAACCTTTAAAGCTCAGAAGCTACTGGCCCTCATTTCATCGAGCTAATTCACTTCACACAACACGTTCAACAAGACAACAAATAAATCATCACGTCTGGGCAAATGTTTCGAGAAAATTAGTATGTGTGGCATTTGTTGCCTGTATTCAGGTTCAGGTCATGAACTTTCACTGAACAGGCACCATTCACCGCCATCAGTTCGTTTCCTAAGCAACGTTTGTAGGCATTACATGGGCAGTGATTCAAGATATTAGGGGGATCTATGAGGTCAATTTCCGAGCAAAAAAGAGTGCATGTGGATGAGCATAAGGCTGTCTTCATGACAAATTACGGCACCCAAAGGAAGAAAAACTTTGTGAATACAACATGTTTTTCTTTAGAAAAAGTAAATTTGTTAATAACTACGGCAGGCACTGCTAGGAGTTGGTGTTTCTCAGTTGCCACCTTTGGATTTTGCTATTGAAAACCAAGAAGTTCAAAGAAGTGAAAGTTGCCCTACAAATATACAACTATACAGTGTCCTTTTGGAAAAGCTGCTTTTAACAAATGATCATGTGTGCTTTACAAACATTGTGTCATGCAGAAATGTCAGCAAGGGCTCTCGCACGTAACTTTCCAAAGTAGCTAATGAATAGAGATTGTGCTACTGGAGAAGCAAAGGAGGAAAAAAAAATGAACAGACTGTGTATTTCTGTTGTTATGCTGAAAGAATTTTTGCCAGATCTTGTATTTTTAGGAAAACCATACTTGCAAGGTTAGTAGCATAAACAAAGTAATTGTTTGATTATACAGTATATAATAACTGTTTGCTGCATTGAACACATAAAAATAAAGGATATAGGACTTCACAATACAGGGAAACTGCATGGTGCTGTTGTTAGAAGTGTCAATGATCACAATGTTTATTTTTGGCTAGCAAATGCAAGTTGATAATTGCCGAGTTTATTCGCTAATATTATATATGGTGGTACATTTATTTTTGCTCTTTTTCAGAGGAGTTTAGATTACAGTTCTGACCATATTTTAAACAGAAGCATTATTATGCCCATGCAATGTCGGCAAGAGTAATGGCGCTGGTGGTGCTGATGCCATTGATTTTGCAGAAGGTACCACATGTTCTGATGCCCACGAATGAATTCAAATCAATGTGCTCTGAGCAAAATCGGAAGGCTCTCTCTTCACAGTGATGCCATGGTCCCAATACTAAATGTAGTATTTGATTATTGCGCACCATCTGCTCAGGATGATACAAAGAAGCTCATTAGGTCAGCAATATATCTGCTACAAAATCTCATATGCCAATCAATATTTACAAGCAACACAATCACCACGACTCTTGAGCCGCGGGCTTTGCACACTTACTGCCATAAAGATTGCCTGTGTAGCGTGGGTCTCAGTGCAGCTTCACACAATGGATCTGACAGTAGTACTACTGGTGAGACAGAGCAATGCTTTCTTACAGACTTCTTACATTTCAACAGGTGCATGAAAAAGTCGCCACAACCTGGGAAAGTAAGCTGCTAGCTGTATCACTGTTTGAAGAGAAATGTCCGTTTAAAATTGTTGGAGATCTCATTTGGAGTGAACGCGCCAAAAAGCATGAAAAGGGAGCTATGTATATATGGTTTTCAGGTAACATTTCGTGGCATTGTTCATAAGCACTACTTTATGCTGTGCTGAGTAAGTGCGGCTGCACTGGTTAGTGAAAAGAAAAGTGTTGTTTGTTACTTCGTGGCTGACACAGTTGGCTTGCACGTCCATGCAGTTCGCCATATAGGTATAGCATTTCCTAGGTCAATCAATTCTGAGTAGTATGTAGCACAGTTACTATAATTATCGATTTGATTGCATTTGTTGTGAATGTGCTGTAGATGTTCTCTCAAAGTCCTCCCTGTGAAAGAAAAGAAGCACACGTGTTCGTGCTGTTTGCACTGGAATTTTCCAAGGCATGATGTATGTATATCTTCTGTAGTTTCATTGTGTAGTAATAAAGGCTGATGTCCAGTGGCATGCTGTGTGTCTTATATGGAGGAATACAAAACATGGTGGCAAGCAAGAATAGCTGCTGCTGCTACACCATTTAATGAGCCGCTCTGCTGTAGTAAGTACAGTGTGGGAACATCTAACAATGAGTGTATTGGAACACTGTTACGATATTCTAACTGCGATTTGTCTTGTTACTACCTTGCTTTTATTCGGTAAGAGCACCGAGTCTGCAGTTTTGCACGTTTGAATTCCCACTTGACACATCATGATTGCATGACACATGCACATCCTACAACTGCACTTTGGAAAACAGTAATCCATCTAGATTGTTTTATATATTGTACTGGGACATGGCTGTGCAAAAATTATGTGCCAGAAAGGGAAACAAGTGTAACTGGAAGAAACAACTTGCCAGCACAGATACTTAAGAAAGGAGGGTAGGGGGGGGGGGGGGGGATATCTAAACCTGCTGTGTGCACCAGTGGTCCTTGACATGGCACATTATTATGTGAAAGGGAACATCAAACGTGCATGATCTTTCGTAATGTGAACACTGTATTTGCAGCTGAGTGAGAGAGTGGATCAAATGGCCTGATGTTTTGCTAGTCACCACATTAAGCGATTATACAAGATAACATGGATGTGTGAGCAACAATTACAGCGGTTTCAAGTGAAATGCAGAAAAATTAGGAAAACGAAAACAACAGTGGTTGGACTTGGTCTCCAGGTACGATTGACATAGAAAGAGTGCTCTCAGTCTATATTAACGAAGTGCACTGTTGCAAAATACTAGATGTGGAACTCTATATTGAACTGGTACAACCTATAAATATTTCTAGTGCAATCAAATATCAAAATACTTACCAGAGACTAATCCAGTGAAAACCAGATGCTATATGGGATTTAAGTGGCTGGTGTGGTTGCAGGAACCACTATGCAGGAGAAGTTTAATATGAAGGCAAAATTTAACGTCGCTGAAGGCGCTCTCGACCTGAGCGCACGGAATGAGATAGAAGCATGGCAAGGCCCTGCGGCCATTCCAGCCGCCTAAGAAACAGTCCGTTTATTCTTTGGCCAATAGTGCATCTTGTCCCACGCTTTGCAGAAAACGCACGATGGTACAAATGGTACTGAGAATCCTTAGAGCAACAGTACAGGCAGAGCAGTAATAATGGTAGCTGAATATAGCAACACTAAGAATGAGCACAGCACAAAGAGAGCAAATAAATGCAAGATAGTACTAATGATCCTGACCATTCTTCTTATGTAAAGCTAATAGTGCCATGTAAACTGATAGTTCCTAGCAATTTATGAACCTATTATAGTCATTTTTATACATAGCTTATTACATTTCATTGCTATATTTCATTTTTGAGTACGCAGTGTGACATAGGAATGTGCCTGTTGAATGGCTACAAACTTCCCTTTTAGGTTCAGTATTTTGTCACGAAGGTAATTCTGTGCCTTGAACTATTAAAAGCAACTACTTGTCAACACAGCCTGCAATAATATACTTCAACCGTCCACATTCAACACTTTCAAGTTACCGGGGGTCACACAATCGATATTGTGACTCAGTTATATGACAAGGTAAACTTGGTCGCTCGACTCGACTCGAACTGCTGAGAAGTGGATCAGTTCGAACTTCTCTCTCGTCAACTTCTATGCATGCGTTCTCGTACACAAACACCACGTAGCAATGTAATGTGCCCGCGGCTATCGCACAAAGCTATCTCCAGTTATACTTGGACTTGAGTGAGATAGTCATGTGTACTCATGGTAGTCATGGTACAGACAGCCATGTGTATTTCTTACGCATTTGAGTTTGCTGCTTGCAAAACAAACTTGTGCATATGGTAACAAGTCGAAGTGATTTTCGGTAATCTCATCTCCACTGTTTGATTTCACATTCAATTACTCTTCGAGGACATGCTCACCATTGTTTTCAAGTAGCATTTTTGATGTTATCCAACGAGATAATTCTGATAGTTCACTCCATGCTGAGAGACGTAGATGCTCTTTGTGATTCTGATGCTAAGTCACAGTTAGATTTTATGCCCAGCAGCAAGAAAAGAAAACTATGTTGAAAAATCGACAAGGTCTTTAAAAAGTGCAGTCAATGGATTTTCTTTATGTTCTATAGAATCCCTGCACAATCACTTGTCTTGTTCATCGAAATGTAACTGTCCATTGTTTAGAAATATGGGCAAAAATTTACTTCAAACAATCTATAGGACAGCCTTTCTCAATAATGACAAGAGGCTTGTTTCGTAAGTAGGTGGACAAATACAGTTGCAAATGGGTATGAGCAATATGACAAGAGTATGTGTAGTTAATGCCTAAGAATTGTTGCTGCCACTTTCACAACATGGCTTGTTTCCAATGCTCGAAAAATAGCAGTGTTTCTAGTGCATACTTAAATAACCCATATTATTTTGGGGTCTGTCTTACCGATAGCAGTGGTACTGAAACTCCTTAATCACAGCATTCTCTTGTTTTTGGACATGATACCGTCACTTGTCGTAGCCTGAACTTGCATACCGCATGCCACTCATATCAGCGTAAAAATTAGTACTAGCCAGCATTTTGTAATTGTTGAATAGATTGAGGGTATCCACACCTGATAAGGCTGATGGAACTGTCAACACTGGAAACAAATCCAACGTATGCGTCACGAGGTTTGGCACCGTATACAAGGCATGGTACAAGCAACTACATAAGCACCACCCCTGGGGGTTTACAAAATGCTGATGCACTAACATTTTTGTGTACATCAATCGAACAGCAGTTATGTAAGTGTGTGTCATAAACGTGTGCAAGAAGATGACCACAGAAACACATCAGTACATGATGGCACAGTCATGAACACATTACTCTTTCATAGGCTGTCGGGACATTAGAAACCCTTCAATTCTGATTTGACGTCTACTGTGCAAGTCTTCACACTGTCTTAGACCACTAGCAGCTGCCATTGTGAAAATAAGGAAAAAATTGGCAAGCTCAGGAGTTCACAGGAAAGATCTGTGGAAGAGCTAGTTTTCATTGGCACAAATGAAGCAAAGCTCTGGACTCATCTTTAGAGCATTGAGCTATAGTGCAAGGTGGCCAAGGTTGAAAAGATTTGCAAGGACACTACAAATTCTTTTTTATTCAGGAGGCCTGGATAATGTAAGGCATGAACCTATTTACTTGCTACAAAGTTTGCGGGGTGAGCCAAGAAATGTTGCAGATTAAAATGTTTTTTTTTTTTTTCAGGCTAGCATTTTTCGAGCATTGTGTAAGCTTTTGCACTGTTGCCAAGTGTTATCATTACTCAAAAAATTTTCAAATCCAGTGACCAATCTTAATCTATCAATTATCAACTAGTTAGTACTACATTCAAATGAGTACATTATACGTTTCCAAGTCGCAAATTATTTACAAATACAAGCACAGCTCTTTCTTTTTGCAATGTTTACTCAAATGTGTCACAGCTATCAAGATTCATCGACTTCACGTCTGAAAATTATGTTAGCGTGTCCACAATCTTACACAGTCTTTCTTCGCCACTGTAATGTTCCTAACCATAAGCCTTTGAATGGAACTAGCTAAACCCTCATGTGCTTTGATTAAAGGCATTCATTCAAATATAAGTCTGGACAATTAAGAATCATAACAGCGAGTTCACGCAATACCAAATCGTGTGACATGAAGACGTGAACGTAGGTGCCAAATATTATGTGGCACATGCTAGCTGGTGCCACATAATTCATGCAACATCTGACACGTACATGCCGCATATAATCAGACATTTAGCGTCACTAGCTGGATGCATCCGTCTTCCCCTGCGACAAACAACAGCAATGACAAACGGCAGCAACAGCATTTTTTTTTAATCGTTCAGGCAACACGTACACAGCCCTCGTATCAGCTTCGGATGAACTCCCCACGACTGGCTAGAACACTGCACGTTCACTTATCCATGTCCGCGACAGCAAGTGGATACCCTTCAACGATAAAGGCAACAAAACAAAGGTAAAAGACGTCCAACTAAAATAAGCACAATTTAAAAAAACAACGACACAATTTCGCCCCTGGTGGGACTTGAACCCACAATCTTTGGTTCCGGAGACCAACGCCTTATCCATTAGGCCACAGGAGCTCGCGGAAATCAGCCTCTTTTTGGGTATATCAAACTAATTCACCCGGTCTTTCGCAATATTAAATGGGCGCGAACCAATGTGATGTTTAAATTCAGATTTGAAACTCAACTCAAATGGGAGCCGCATCACGGCACAACACTTAAACCGCTTGTTTGCTTCCAGCGTACGACTGCTCCTTTCATTTCTCATCCTACGACAACTTGAAATGGAATTCAGGCGCAACGCCTGCAATTTGTGCGGCAAGTTTTTATCGTAATCAGCTTATTTTAAATTCTTTACTTGTCACGTAAGGTGCGCAGATAGAGTTGACGCGAACACGGCAGTCAAACAACGATACAAAAACACGCGAACAGGTGAGAACCACTTGAAGAGTTGTTTTGCAGAGTTAAAAGATCATGACTGAGATGATGTATTGCGAAAGCCGCGAATGAAACCTCGGCGCCACGATTTAACAATACGATGGCCGCTTTTAATCAAGCGACAACGAACAGTTAAGCTATTTAGCAAGCACAAACGCTACGGATCACTACAAAAACACTAACAAAAGCGAACGGAATCGACATCTCGCGCCATCTACCTAACATTGAACGAAGCAACAGTGCCTGGGCTACAAATTACGTCGGTCGGTGTCGCTGAAAGCGCAACTCCCGCCATAGAGTTATGACCACGGTTATGACTCCCGCAAAGTTTTTAAACTCTCGTGCGGCGCTGGCATCGAGGTCGAGATAAAGTTGTTTCTGAGGGACTTTAGGTCGAGATAATCCCTTCAGCGCCTTGAGGTCGGGGCGCTCTAAACTCTCGGAACTTCGAAACATCAAATCCCTGGCCGGATGCTACCTGCCGTGCTACTTGATGCTCGAAATCGCCTCCGCGCACTGTTTTCCATCCGCGATTTTTCTCGGATTTCTACCTCGCCGGCGAGCTACGCACTGCCCGCTGAACGTGCCAATGGCGGTCCGCGGACTCCGCAGCAAGGATTTGCTGCGTAGTCTGCGGAGTGCGCTGTATAGGCTCCGTGCAGTCAAGTTTTCCATGCAAGTATTCTGGCGCGACATCAGCGCCAGAATACATAGCCTGGCGGACAGAAGAAGCAAAATTGGGCAGACTGTGGCCGGACAATACGCAAACGCGACGCGCACGTCTCCAACTCTGTAGCAGTAGGTCTACACCGCGCGTCCCACTTTCTCTTGTTTTGTTTTCTTTGAGACGCTCGCTCCTAAGCTGCAGCAAACTGTTCCAGAGGGTCGCGACGCGAGCGTGCGTGTGGTTTTCTCCGTAGCACGCCTGAAAAGCAGCGAAGGAACGCGCGCGTCGCTGTCGCCTAGGCTTCCACCATTCGCGCGCTATGGGCTTACGCGCGCGCATCTCACATGTGCACCCCAAACGGCCAATGTCAGCGACACTGAGCCGTCCGACGAGAGCTACGTAGCGCCCTCTGGCCAGTGGACGGAGCCCATACATGCCTTGCACCTACGTCACGACCAGGCGCTGCGGGATACCGTTTCGCCATCGTGGAGGACCAGCCGCGGCAGTGAAAGTGCGGACGCGTATGCGTTTCTGTACTCGCTCTCGTTAGCCGCGGTATTTGAGTTCTCGAATCGCAGGAGAGCAATGAAGAGACGAGAGTGAAAGAACACAAACCTTTTTCACGTGCCAAAAGACGCACACAGTCAATGCGGCCGCACGAAGCAGCTAAAATCCCGAGGCAGCGCAGTTTGTGGCTGACGCGTATCAAGCGCGCCGATCGCGACACCGAACACGCTGATACATCCAAGTGTGCACAAGAGCCTACAAATGTTTTGCGAGCACAGTTATGCGCCTGTTCCTGCCTTGAGCATCTGTCCGTCGGCTCCCGTCGTAACCGATCGCGAACGAGCGTAGCAGTGGCGCACCGACGGTGGGGGGGGGTTCGGGTGTTGTAACCCCCCCCCCCCCCCCCTGAGGCCGACCTAACCCCATCCCACTCCGTAACTTCTCCTATGTCCTAGAAGAATGTGGCGCTAATGTCTCTGCAAAGTGCCGAAAAAAATAATAAAAATCATCATCATCATGATGTTACTATTATTTGGCATTTATTTACTTTTTTTTACACACGCAACAACTGTGTAAGCCATCCCGTCCTTCGGAAAAATTGACCCCCTCCAGGCAAGATAGATCCTGGGTGGCTACTGGTATAGCATTCTCTACTTATAGCGAGCCTTCCTGAATAAAAATACGGTCTCTCAAATCTTTGCAAAAGGCCAAAAAAGTAAGCTATAGTATTGGTTTTTTTGTGAAATTTTGACTCATCAGAATCGCTCTAATATGTTTGGCCGCATCATCGCGATTCCTCTACTTATTTGCGCGACTTCCTGAATAAAAATCGGTCTGTTCCAAATCTTTTCCCAAAATGCAAGAAAGGAAGATTATATTCGTTTTTTGTGAAATTTTACTCGATCAGAAGTCGCACAAAAAGGCGTTTCCCGCATCGTAGGCATTCCTCAAAAAAAAAAAAAAAAAAAAAAAAAAAAAAAAAAAAAAAAAATACTTTTGCGCGCCTTCCTGAATAAAAATACAGTCTCTCAAAATTTTGCCAAAATGCCAAAAAAG